>JANJXV010000080.1:2095000-2102500 GCA_024803745.1 Megascapheus bottae
GTTTAGGTTAGTGTTAGTTTTAGGTTTAGGGTTAGGGATAGGATAAGGGTTAGGGTTAGGGTACGGGTAAGGGTAAGGGTTAGGGTTAGGGTTAGGGTTAAAGTTAATGTTAGGGTTAGCGTTACGGTAGGGGTAAGTTAGGGTTAGAGTTAGGGTTAGGGAAAGGGTAAGGGTTCGGCTTAGGGTTAGGGTTAGAGTTAGCGTTAGGGTTAGGGTAAGGATTAGGGTTAGGGTTAGGGTTAGGGTTAGCATTAAGTTTAGGGTTAGGGTTAGGGTAAGGGTAAGGTTTAGGGTTAGGTTTAGGGTTAGGGTAAGGGTAAGGGTTAGGCTTAGGTTTAGGGTTTGAGTTAGGTTTAGAGTTAGGGTTAGGGTAAGGGTAAGTGTTAGGGTTAGGGTTAGTGTTAGGGTAAGTGTAACGGTGAGGGTTAGGGTTAGGGTTAGGGTTAGGGTAAGGATTAGGGTTAGGGTTAGGGTTAGTGTTAGGGTTAGCATTAAGTTTAGGGTTAGGGTTAGGGTAAGGGTAAGGTTTACGGTAAGGTTTAGGGTTAGGATGAGTGTAAGGATTAGGCTTAGGGTTAGGGTTAGAGTTAGGTTTAGAGTTAGGGTTATGGTAAGAGTAAGAGTTAGGGTTAGGGTTAGTGTTAGGGTTAGGGTTAAGGTTAGGGTTAGGGTTAGGTAAGGGTAAGGGTTAGGGTTAGGATTAGCGTTAGGTGTAGGGTTAGGTTTTGGGTTAGGGTTAGGGTTAGGGTTAGGTGACGGGTAAGTGTTAACGTTAGGGTTAGGTTTAGTTTTGAGGTTATGATAAGGGTAAGGGTTAGGGTTAGGGTTGGGGTTAGTGGTTAAGGTTAGGGTTAGGGTTAGGTTTAGAGTTTGGGTTGGGGTTAGGGTTAGGGTAAGTGTTAGTGTTAGGGTTAGGGTTAGGGTAATTGTTAGGGTTAGGGTTAGGGTTAGGGTAAGGGTTAGGGTTAGGTTTAGCGTTATGGTAAGGGTTACGGTTAGGGTTAGGGTTAGCATTAAGCTTATTGTTAGGGTTAGGGTAAAGGTAAGGTTTAGGGTCAGGGTTAGAGTTACAGTCAAGGGTTAGGGTTAGGGTTAGCGTTGGGGTTATGTTTACAGTTAGGGTTAGGGTAAGGGTAAGGGTTAGGGTAGGTTTAGTGTTAGGTTTATGGTTAGGGTTAGGGTAAGGGTTAGGGTTAGGTTTAGATTTAGAGTTAGGGTTAGGGTTAGGTTTAGGGTTAGGGTTAGGGTAATGGTAAGGTAAGGGTTAGGATTGGGTTAGGCTTAGGGAAAGGGTAAGGGTTAGGGTTAGGATTAGCATTAAGGTTAGGGTTAGGGTTAGGGTTAGGGTAAGGCTTAGGGTTAGGGTTAGGGTTAGCATTAAGTTTAGGGTTAGGTTTAGGGTAAGGGTAAGGGTTAGGGTCAGGATTAGGGTTAGGGTTAGGGGTTAGGTTTAAGGTTAGGGTTAGGGTTAGGGTTAGGTTTAGGGTTAGGATTAGGGTTAGGGAAAGGATTAGGGTTAGGTTACGGTTAGGGTTAGGGTTAGGGTTAGGTTTAGGGATATGGTAAGGTTAAGTGTTTGGGTTTGGGTTAGGGTTAGGGTTAGGTTTAGGGTTAGGGTTAGGGTAAGGGTAAGGGTTAGGGTTAGGGTTAGGGTTAGGGTTAGAGTAAGGGTAAGGGTTAGGGTTAGGGTTAGGGTTCGGGTTCGGGTTAGGGTTAGGGTTAGCATTAAGTTTAGGGTTAGGGATAGGGTAAGGGTAAGGTTTAGGGTTAGGGTTAGGGTAAGAATTAGGGTTAAAGTTAGGGTTAGGGTAAGGGTTAGGTTTAGGTTTAGGGTTAGGCTTAGCATTAAGGTTAGTCTTAGGGTTAGGGTTAGGGGTTAGGGTTAGGGTTAGGGTTAGTGTTAAGGTTAGGATAAAGGTTAGGGTTAGGATTAGGGTAAGGGTAAGGTTTAGGGTTAGGGTTAGGGTTTTGATCAGTGTAAGGTTTGGGTTAGTGTTAGTTTTAGGTTTAGGGTTAGGGATAGGATAAGGGTTAGGGTTAGGGTAAGGGTAAGGGTAAGGGTTAGTGTTAGGGTTAGGGTTAGGGTTAAAGTTAGGGCTAGGGATAGGGTTACGGTAGGGGTAAGTTAGGGTTAGGGTTAGGGTTAGGTTTAGGGAAAGGGTAAGGGTTCGGCTTAGGGTTAGGGTTAGGGTTAGGGTTAGCGTTAGGGTTAGGGTAAGGATTAGGGTTAGGGTTAGGGTTATGGTTAGTGTTAGCATTAAGTTTAGGGTTAGGGTTAGAGTAAGGGTAAGGTTTAGGGTTAGGTTTAGGGTTAGGGAAAGGGTAAGGGGTAGGCTTAGGTTTAGGGTTAGAGTTAGGTTTAGAGTTAGGGTTAGGGTAAGGGTAAGTGTTAGGGTTAGGGTTAGTGTTAGGGTAAGTGTAATGGTGAGGGTTAGGGTTAGGGTTAGGGTTAGGGTAAGTATTAGGGTTAGGGTTAGGGTTAGCGTTAGCATTAAGTTTAGGGTTAGGGTTAGGGTAAGGGTAAGGTTTAAGGTTAGGTTTAGTGTTAGGAAAAGGGTAAGGGTTAGGCTTAGGGTTAGGGTTAGAGTTAGGTTTAGAGTTAGGGTTAGAGTAAGAGTAAGAGTTAGGGTTAGGGTTAGTGTTAGGGTTAGGGTTAAGGTTAGGGTTAGGGTTAGTTAAGGGTAAGGGTTAGGGTTAGGATTAGGGTTAGGGTATGGGGAGGGTTTGGGTTAGGGTTAGGGTTAGGGTTAGGGTTACCGTAAGGGTAAGGGTTGGGGTTACGTTTAGGGTTAGGGTTAGGGTTTAGTGTTAGGGTTAGTGTTAGGGTTAGGGTAAGGTTAGGGTTAGGGTCAGGGTTAGGGTTAGGGTTAGGGTAAGGGTAAGTGATAGAGTTAGGGTTAGGGTTAGGGTGAAGGTTAGGGGAAGGGTAAGGTTAGGGTTAGGATTAGGGTTAGGGTTAGGGTTAGGGTTAGGGTTATGGTTAGGGTTAGGGTTAGGGTTAGGGTTAGGGTGAGGGTTAGGGTTAGGGTAAGGGTTAGATTAGGGTTAGGGTTAGGTTTAGTGTTAGGGGTTAGGGTTAGGGTTAGGGTTAGGGTAAGGGTAAGGGTTAGGGTTAGGGTTAGGGTTAGGTTTAGGGTAAGTGTAAGGGTTAGATTTAGGGTTAGGGATAGGTTCTGGATTAGGGTTAGGGTTAGGGTTAGGGTAAGGGTTAGGGTTAAGGTTAGGGTTAGGGTTAGGGTTAGGGTTATGGTTAGGGTTATTGTAAGGGTTAGGGTTAGGTAAGGGTTAGGGTTAGGGTTAGGGTAAGGGTTAGGTTTATTGTTAGAGTTAGGGGAAGGGTAAGGGGTAGGGTTAGTTTTAGGGTTGGGGTTAAGGTTAGGGTTAGGGTTAGGGTAAGGGTAAGGGTTCGGGTTAGGGTTAATGTTAAGGTAATGGTTAGGGTTTGGGTTAAGGTTAGGGTTAGAGTGAGGGTTAGGGTTAGCGTTAGTGTTAGGTGTTAGGGTTAGTGTTAGGTTTAGTGTTAGGGAAATGGTTAGGGTTAGGTTTAGGTTTAGGGTTTGGGAAAGGGTAAGGGATAGGGTTAGGGTTAGGGTTAGGGTTAGGGTAAGGATTAGGGTTAGGGTTAGGGTAAAGGTAAAAGTTAGGGTTAGGGTTAGAGTGAGGGTTAGGGTTAAGGTCAATGTTATTGTTCGGTTTAGGATTAGGGTTAAGGAAATGGTAAGGGTTAGGGTAAGGGTTAGTGTTAGGGTTAGGGTTAGGGTAAGGATTAGGGTTAGGGTTATTGTTAGGGTAAGGTTTAGGTTTAGGTGTAGGGTTAACATTAAGGGTAGGTTTTGGGTTAGGGTAATGGTAAGGGTTAGGCTTAGGGTTAGGGTAGGGCAAGCATTAGGTTTAGGGTTAGGGTTAGGGTAAGGGTTAGGGTTAGGGATAGGGTTAGCATTAAGGTTAGGGTTAGGCATAGGGTAAGTGTGAGGGTTACGGTCAGGGATAGGGTTAGGTTTAGGGGTTAGGTTTAGGGTTAGGTTTAGGTTTAGGGTTAGGATTAGGGTAAGGGTAAGGGTTAGCGTTAGGGTTAGTGTTAGGGTTAAGGTTAGGGTTAGGGTTAGGGTAAGGGTTAGGGTTAGGGAAAGAGTAAGGTTTATGGTTAGGGTTAGGGTTAAGGCTAGGTTTAGGTTAAGGATTAGAGTTATGTTTAGGGTAGGGTAAGGGTTACGGATAGAGTTAGGGTTAGGGTTAGCATTAACGTTAGGGTTAGGGTAAGAGTAAGGTTTAGGGTTAGGTTTAGGGTTAGGTTTATGGTTAGAGTCAGGGTAAGGGTAAGTGTTAAGTTTGAGGTTAGGGTTAGGTTAGGGTTACGGTAAGGTTAGAGTTAGGGTTAGAGTTAGGGTTAGGTTTAGGGTTAGGGTTAGGGTAAGGGTAAGTGTTAGGGTTTGGGTTAGGGTTAGGGTAAGGTTTAGGATTATTTTTAGTGTTAGGGTTAGGGTTAAGGTTAGGGTTAGAGTTTGGGTAAGGGTAAGGGTTAGGGTTACGGTTAGGTGTTAGGATTAGGGTTAGGGTTAGGTTTATGGTTAGGGTAAGGGTAAGGTTTAGTGCTGGGGTTAAAGTTTGATGTTAGGGTTAGGGTTAGGGTTAGGGTTAAGGTAAGGGTAAGGTTTAGGTTTAGGGTTAGGGTTAGCTTTAGGGTAAGTGTAAGGGTTAGATTTAGCGTTAGGGATAGGTTTTGGGTTAGGGTTAGGCTTAGGGTTAGGGTTAGGATAAGGGTAACTGTTAGGGTTAAGGTTAGGGTTAGGCTTAGGGTTAGGGGAAGGGTAAGTGTTAGGGGTAGTTTTAGGGTTGGGGTTAAGATTAGGGTTATGGTTAGTGTTAGGGTAATGGTTAGGGTTAGGATTAGGGTTAGGGTTAGGGGTTAGGTTTAAGGTTAGGGTTAGGGTTAGGGTTAGGTTTAGGGTTAGGATTAGGGTTAGGGAAAGGATTAGGGTTAGGTTACGGTTAGGGTTAGTGTTAGGGTTAGGTTTAGGGATATGGTAAGGTTAAGTGTTTGGGTTTGGGTTAGGGTTAGGGTTAGGGTTAGGGTTAGAGTAAGGGTAAGGGTTAGGGTTAGGGTTAGGGCTCAGGTTCGGGTTAGGGTTAGGGTTAGCATTAAGTTTAGGGTTAGGGTTAGGGTAAGGGTAAGGTTTAGGGTTAGGGTTAGGGTAAGAATTAGGGTTAAAGTTAGGGTTAGGGTTAGGGTTAGGGTTATGGTTAGGGTTAGGGTAAGGATTAGGGTTAGGGTTAGGGTTAGGGTTAGCATTAAGTTTAGGGTTAGGGTTAGGGTAAGCGTAAGGTTTAAGGTTAGGTTTAGTGTTAGGATAAGGGTAAGGGTTAGGCATAGGGTTAGGGTTAGAGTTAGGTTTAGAGTTAGGGTTAGGGTAAGGCTAAGAGTTAGGGTTAGGGTTAGTGTTAGGGTTAGGGTTAAGGTTAGGGTTAGGGTTAGGTAAGGGTAAGGGTTAGGGTTAGGGTTAGGGTTAGGGTTTCGGTTAGGGTTAGGGTTACGGTAAGGGTAAGGGTTGGGGTTACGTTTAGGGTTAGGGTTAGGGTTTAGTGTTAGGGTTAGTGTTAGGGTTAGGGTAAGGTTAGGTTTAGGGTCAGGGTTAGGGTTAGGGTAAGGGTAAGTGATAGAGTTAGGGTTAGAGTTAGGGTGAAGGTTAGGGTAAGGGTAAGGGTTAGGGTTAGGATTAGGGTTACAGTTAGACTAAGGGATAGGGTTAGGTTTAGGGTAAGGGTAACTGTTAAATTTAGGTTTAGGGTTTGGTCTAGGGTTAGGTTTGGGTTTAGGGTTACGATAAGGGTAAGGGTTAGGGTTAGGTTTAGGGTTAGGGTTAGGGTAAGGGTTAGGGTTAGGGTTGGGGTTAGGGTAAGGGTTAGGGTAAGGGTAAGGGTTAGGGTTAGGTTTAGGTTTGGGGTTAAGATTACGTTTAAGATTAGAGTAAGCGTCAGGGTTAGGGTTAGGGTTAGGGTAAGGAATAGGGTTAGGGTTAGGGTTAGGGTAAGGGTTAGATTAGGGTTAGGGTTAGGTTTAGTGTTAGGGGTTAGGGTTACGGTTAGGGTTAGGGTAAGGGTAAGGGTTAGGGTTAGGGTTAGGGTTAGGTTTAGGGTAAGTGTAAGGGTTAGATTTAGGGTTAGGGATAGTTTCTGGATTAGGGTTAGGGTTAGGGTAAGGGTTAGAGTTAAGGTTAGGGTTAGGGTTAGGGTTAGGGATAGGTTTAGGGTTAGGGTTAGCGTTAGGGTTAGGATTAGGTTTAGGGTTAGGGTTAGGGTTAGGTGAAGGGTAAGTGTTAACGTTAGGGTTAGGGTTAGTTTTGAGGTTATGATAAGGCTAAGGGTTAGGGTTAGGGTTGGGTTTAGCGGTTAGGGTTAGGGTTAGGGTTAGGGTTAGGTTTAGAGTTTGGGTTGGGTTTAGGGTTAGGGTAAGTGTTAGGGTTAGGGTTAGGGTAAGGGTTAGGGTTAGGGTTAGGGTTAGGGTTAGGGTAAGGTTATGGTTAGCGTTAGGGTTAGGGTAAGGGTTACGGTTAGGGTTAGGGTTAGCATTAAGCTTAGGGTTAGGGTTAGGGTAAAAGTAAGGGTTAGGGTCAGGGTTAGAGTTACGGTCAGGGGTTAGGGTTAGGGTTAGCTTTGGGGTTATTTTTACAGTTAGGGTTAGGGTAAAGGTAAGGGTTAGGGTAGGTTTAGTGTTAGGTTTAGGGTTAGGGTTAGTGTAAGGGTAAGGGTTAGGGTTAGGTTTACATTTAGAGTTAGGTTAGGGTTAGGTTTAGGGTTAGGGTTAGGGTAATGGTAAGGTAAGGGTTAGGATTGGGTTAGGCTTAGGGAAAGGGTAAGGGTTAGGGTTAGGATTAGCATTAAGGTTAGTGTTAGGGTTAGGGTTAGGGTAAGGCTTAGGGATAGGGTTAGGGTTAGCATTAAGTTTAGGGTTAGGTTTAGGGTAAGGGTTAGGGTTAGGGTTAGAATTAGGGTTAGGGTTAGGGGTTAGGGTTAAGGTTAGGGTTAGGGTTAGGGTTAGGTTTAGGTTTAGGATTAGGGTAAGGGAAAGGATTTGGATTAGGGTTACGGTTAGGGTTAGGGTTAGGGTTAGGTTTAGGGATATGGTAAGGTTAAGTGTTTGGGTTAGGTTTAGGGTTAGGGTTAGGTTTAGGGTTAGGGTTAGGGTAAGGGTAAGGGTTAGGGTTAGGGTTAGGGTTAGGGTTCGGGTTAGGTTTAGGGTTAGCATTAAGTTTAGGGTTAGGGTTAGGGTAAGGGTAAGGTTTAGGTTTAGGTTTAGGGTAAGTATTAGGGTTAAAGTTAGGTTTAGGGTAAGGGTTAGGTTTAGGTTTAGGGTTAGACTTAGCATTAAGGTTAGTGTTAGGGTTGGGGTTCGGGGTTAGCGTTAGGGTTAGTGTTAGGGTTAAGATTAGGATAAAGGTTAGGGTCAGGATTAGGGTAAGGGTAAGGTTTAGGGTTAGGGTTAGGGTTTTGATCATTGTAAGG
>JANJXV010000080.1:2107500-2120000 GCA_024803745.1 Megascapheus bottae
TAAGGATTAGGGTTAGGGTTAGGGTTAGGGTTAGCATTAAGTTTAGGGTTAGGGTTAGGGTAAGGGTAAGGTTTAGGGTTAGGTTTAGGGTTAGGGTAAGGGTAAGGGTTAGGCTTAGGTTTAGGGTTTGAGTTAGGTTTAGAGTTAGGGTTAGGGTAAGGGTAAGTGTTAGGGTTAGGGTTAGTGTTAGGGTAAGTGTAACGGTGAGGGTTAGGGTTAGGGTTAGGGTTAGGGTAAGGATTAGGGTTAGGGTTAGGGTTAGTGTTAGGGTTAGCATTAAGTTTAGGGTTAGGGTTAGGGTAAGGGTAAGGTTTACGGTAAGGTTTAGGGTTAGGATGAGTGTAAGGATTAGGCTTAGGGTTAGGGTTAGAGTTAGGTTTAGAGTTAGGGTTAGGGTAAGAGTAAGAGTTAGGGTTAGGGTTAGTGTTAGGGTTAGGGTTAAGGTTAGGGTTAGGGTTAGGTAAGGGTAAGGGTTAGGGTTAGGATTAGCGTTAGGTGTAGGGTTAGGTTTTGGGTTAGGGTTAGGGTTAGGGTTACGGTAAGGGTAAGGGTTAGGGTTAGGTTTAGGGTTAGGGTTAGGGTTTAGTGTTGGGGTTAGTGTTAGAGTTAGGGTAAGGTTTAGGGTTAGGGTTAGCGTTAGGGTAAGGTTTAGGGTTAGGGTTAGGGTTAGGTTTAGGGTAAGTGTAAGGGTTAGATTTAGGGTTAGGGAAAGGTTCTGGATTAGGGTTAGGGTTAGGGTTAGGGTAAGGGTTAGAGTTAAGGTTAGGGTTAGGGTTAGGGTTAGGGTTAGATTTAGGGTTAGGGTTAGCGTTAGGGTTAGGGTTAGGTTTAGGCTTAGGGTTAGGGTTAGGTGAAGGGTAAGTGTTAACGTTAGGGTTAGGGTTAGTTTTGAGGTTATGATAAGGGTAAGGGTTAGGGTTAGGGTTGGGTTTAGGGGTTAGGGTTAGGGTTAGGGTTAGGGTAAGGGTTAGGGTTAGGGTTAGGGTTAGGGTAAGGATTAGGGTTAGGGTTAGGGTTAGGGTTAGCATTAAGTTTAGGGTTAGGGTTAGGGTTAGCATTAAGCTTAGGGTTAGGGTTAGGGTAAAGGTAAGGGTTAGGTTCAGGGTTAGAGTTACGGTCAGGTGTTAGGGTTAGGGTTAGCTTTGGGGTTATTTTTACAGTTAGGGTTAGGGTAAGGGTAAGGGTTAGGGTAGGTTTAGTGTTAGGTTTAGGGTTAGGGTTAGGGTAAGGGTAAGGTTTACGGTAAGGTTTAGGGTTAGGATGAGTGTAAGGATTATGCTTAGGGTTAGGGTTAGAGTTAGGTTTAGAGTTAGGGTTAGGGTAAGAGTAAGAGTTAGGGTTAGGGTTAGTGTTAGGGTTAGGGTTAAGGTTAGGGTTAGGGTTAGGTAAGTGTAAGCGTTATTGTTAGGATTAGCGTTAGGTGTAGGGTTAGGGTTTGGGTTAGGGTTAGGGTTAGGGTTACGGTAAGGGTAAGGGTTAGGGTTACGTTTAGGGTTAGGGTTAGGGTTTAGTGCTATGGTTAGTGTTAGAGTTAGGGTAAGGTTTAGGGTTAGGGTTAGCGTTAGCGTTAGGGTTAGGTTAGGGTTAGGGTTAGGGTTAGGTGAAGGGTAAGTGTTAACGTTAGGGTTAGGGTTAGTTTTGAGGTTATGATAAGGGTGAGGGTTAGAGTTAGGGTTGGGGTTAGGGGTTAGGGTTAGGGTTAGGGTTAGGGTTAGGTTTAGAGTCTGGGCTGGTGTTAGGGTTAGGGTAAGTGTTAGTGATAGGGTTAGGGTAAGGGTTAGGGTTAGGGTTAGGGTAAGGGTAAGGGTTAGGGTTAGGGTTAGGGTTAGGTGTTAGGGTTAGGTTTAGGGTAAGGGTAAGGGTTAGGGTTAGGGTTAGGGATAGGCTTAGGGTTAGGGTTAGGGTTAGAGTTAGGGTTAGGGTTAGGGTTAGGGTTAGGTTTAGGGTTAGGATTAGGGTTAGGGAAAGGATTAGGGTTAGGTTACGGTTAGGGTTAGTGTTAGGGTTAGGTTTAGGGATATGGTAAGGTTAAGTGTTTGGGTTTGGGTTAGGGTTAGGGTTAGGTTTAGGGTTAGGGTTAGGGTAAGGGTAAGGGTTAGGGTTAGGGTTAGGGTTAGGGTTAGAGTAAGGGTAAGGGTTAGGGTTAGGGTTAGGGCTCGGGTTCGGGTTAGGGTTAGGGTTAGCATTAAGTTTAGGGTTAGGGTTAGGGTAAGGGTAAGGTTTAGGGTTAGGGTTAGGGTAAGAATTAGGGTTAAAGTTAGGGTTAGGTAAGGGTTAGGATTAGGTTTAGGGTTAGGCTTAGCATTAAGGTTAGTCTTAGGGTTAGGGTTAGGGTTAGGGGTTAGGGTTAGGGTTAGGGTTAGGGTTAAGGTTAGGATAAAGGTTAGAGTTAGTATTAGGGTAAGGGTAAGGTTTAGGTTTAGGGTTAGGGTTTTGATCAGTGTCAGGTTTAGGTTAGTGTTAGTTTTAGGTTTAGGGTTAGGGATAGGATAAGGGTTAGGGTAAGGGTAAGGGTAAGGGTTAGGGTTAGGGTTAGGGTTAGGGTTAGGGTTAAAGTTAGGGCTAGGGATAGGGTTACGGTAGGGGTAAGTTAGGGTTAGGGTTAGGGTTAGGTTTAGGGAAAGGGTAAGGGTTCGGCTTAGGGTTAGGGTTAGGGTTAGGGTTAGCGTTAGGGTTAGGGTAAGGATTAGGGTTAGGGTTAGGGTTATGGTTAGTGTTAGCATTAAGTTTAGGGTTAGGGTTAGGGTAAGGGTAAGGTTTAGGGTTAGGTTTAGGGTTAGGGTAAGGGTAAGGGGTAGGCTTAGGTTTAGGGTTAGAGTTAGGTTTAGAGTTAGGGTTAGGGTAAGGGTAAGTGTTAGGGTTAGGGTTAGTGTTAGGGTAAGTGTAACGGTGAGGGTTAGGGTTAGGGTTAGGGTTAGGGTTAGGGTAAGGATTAGGGTTAGGGTTAGGGTTAGGGTTAGCATTAAGTTTAGGGATAGGTTTAGGGTAAGGGTAAGGTTTAAGGTTAGGTTTAGTGTTAGGATAAGGGTAAGGGTTAGGCTTAGGGTTAGGGTTAGAGTTAGGTTTAGAGTTAGGGTTAGGGTAAGAGTAAGAGTTAGGGTTAGGGTTAGTGTTAGGGTTAGGGTTAAGGTTAGGGTTAGGGTTAGTTAAGGGTAAGGGTTAGGCTTAGGATTAGGGTTAGGCTATGGTTAGGGTTTGGGTTAGGGTTAGGGTAAGGTTAGGGTTAGGGTCAGGGTTAGGGTTAGCATTAAGTTTAGGGTTAGGTTTAGGGTAAGGGTAAAGGTTAGGGTTAGGATTAGGGTTAGGGTCAGGGGTTAGGGTTAAGGTTAGGGTTAGGGTTAGGGTTAGGTTTAGGGTTAGGATTAGGGTAAGGGAAAGGATTAGGGTTAGGGTTACGGTTAGGGTTAGGGTTAGGGTTTAGTGTTAGGGTTAGTGTTAGAGTTAGGGTAAGGTTTAGGGTTAGGGTTACCGTTAGGGTAAGGGTTAGGGTTAGGGTTAGGGTAAGTGTAAGGGTTAGATTTAGGGTTAGGGATAGGTTCTGGATTAGGGTTAGGGTTAGGGTTAGGGTAAGGGTTAGAGTTAAGGTTAGGGTTAGGGTTAGGTTTAGGGTTAGTGTTAGCGTTAGGGTTAGGGTTAGGTTTAGGGTTAGGGTTAGGGTTAGGTGAAGGGTAAGTGTTAACGTTAGGGTTAGGGTTAGTTTTGAGGTTATGATAAGGGTAAGGGTTAGGGTTAGGGTTGGGTTTAGTGGTTAGGGTAAGGTTAGGTTTAGAGTTTGGTTTGGGGTTAGGGTTAGGGTAAGTGATAGGGTTAGGGTTAGGGTTAGGGTAAGGGTTAGGGTTAGGGTTAGGGTTAGGGTTAGGGTAAGGGTTAGGGTTAGCGTTAGGATAAGGGTTACGGTTAGGGTTAGGGTTAGCATTAAGCTTAGGGTTAGGGTTAGGGTAAAGGTAAGGGTTAGGGTCAGGGTTAGAGTTACGGTCAGGGGTTAGGGTTAGGGTTAGCTTTGGGGTTATTTTTACAGTTAGGGTTAGGGTAAGGGTAAGTGTTAGGGTAGGTTTAGTGTTAGGTTTATGGTTAGGGTTAGGGTAAGGGTAAGGGTTAGGGTTAGGTTTAGATTTAGAGTTAGGGTTAGGGTTAGGTTTAGGGTTAGGGTTAGGGTAATGGTAAGGTAAGGGTTAGGATTGGGTTAGGCTTAGGGAAAGGGTAAGGGTTATGGTTAGGATTAGCCTTAAGGTTAGGGTTAGGGTTAGGGTTAGGGTAAGGCTTAGGGTTAGGGTTAGGGTTAGGGTTAGCATTAAGTTTAGGGTTAGGTTTAGGGTAAGGGTAAGGGTTAGGGTTAGGATTAGGGTTAGGGTTAGGGGTTAGGGTTAAGGTTAGGGTTAGGGTTAGGGTTAGGTTTAGGGTTAGGATTAGGGTTAGGGAAAGGATTAGGGTTAGGTTACGGTTAGGGTTAGTGTTAGGGTTAGGTTTAGGGATATGGTAAGGTTAAGTGTTTGGGTTTGGGTTAGGGTTAGGGTTAGGTTTAGGGTTAGGGTTAGGGTAAGGGTAAGGGTTAGGGTTAGGGTTAGGGTTAGGGTTAGAGTAAGGGTAAGGGTTAGGGTTAGGGTTAGGGCTCGGGTTCGGGTTAGGGTTAGGGTTAGCATTAAGTTTAGGGTTAGGGTTAGGGTAAGGGTAAGGTTTAGGGTTAGGGTTAGGGTAAGAATTAGGGTTAAAGTTAGGGTTAGGTAAGGGTTAGGATTAGGTTTAGGGTTAGGCTTAGCATTAAGGTTAGTCTTAGGGTTAGGGTTAGGGTTAGGGGTTAGGGTTAGGGTTAGGGTTAGGGTTAAGGTTAGGATAAAGGTTAGAGTTAGGATTAGGGTAAGGGTAAGGTTTAGGTTTAGGGTTAGGGTTTTGATCAGTGTCAGGTTTAGGTTAGTGTTAGTTTTAGGTTTAGGGTTAGGGATAGGATAAGGGTTAGGGTTAGGGTAAGGGTAAGGGTAAGGGTTAGGGTTAGGGTTAGGGTTAGGGTTAGGGTTAAAGTTAGGGCTAGGGATAGGGTTACGGTAGGGGTAAGTTAGGGTTAGGGTTAGGGTTAGGTTTAGGGAAAGGGTAAGGGTTCGGCTTAGGGTTAGGGTTAGGGTTAGGGTTAGCGTTAGGGTTAGGGTAAGGATTAGGGTTAGGGTTAGGGTTATGGTTAGTGTTAGCATTAAGTTTAGGGTTAGGGTTAGGGTAAGGGTAAGGTTTAGGGTTAGGTTTAGGGTTAGGGTAAGGGTAAGGGGTAGGCTTAGGTTTAGGGTTAGAGTTAGGTTTAGAGTTAGGGTTAGGGTAAGGGTAAGTGTTAGGGTTAGGGTTAGTGTTAGGGTAAGTGTAACGGTGAGGGTTAGGGTTAGGGTTAGGGTTAGGGTTAGGGTAAGGATTAGGGTTAGGGTTAGGGTTAGGGTTAGCATTAAGTTTAGGGTTAGGTTTAGGGTAAGGGTAAGGTTTAAGGTTAGGTTTAGTGTTAGGATAAGGGTAAGGGTTAGGCTTAGGGTTAGGGTTAGAGTTAGGTTTAGAGTTAGGGTTAGGGTAAGAGTAAGAGTTAGGGTTAGGGTTAGTGTTAGGGTTAGGGTTAAGGTTAGGGTTAGGGTTAGTTAAGGGTAAGGGTTAGGCTTAGGATTAGGGTTAGGCTATGGTTAGGGTTTGGGTTAGGGTTAGGGTAAGGTTAGGGTTAGGGTCAGGGTTAGGGTTAGCATTAAGTTTAGGGTTAGGTTTAGGGTAAGGGTAAAGGTTAGGGTTAGGATTAGGGTTAGGGTCAGGGGTTAGGGTTAAGGTTAGGGTTAGGGTTAGGGTTAGGTTTAGGGTTAGGATTAGGGTAAGGGAAAGGATTAGGGTTAGGGTTACGGTTAGGGTTAGGGTTAGGGTTTAGTGTTAGGGTTAGTGTTAGAGTTAGGGTAAGGTTTAGGGTTAGGGTTACCGTTAGGGTAAGGGTTAGGGTTAGGGTTAGGGTAAGTGTAAGGGTTAGATTTAGGGTTAGGGATAGGTTCTGGATTAGGGTTAGGGTTAGGGTTAGGGTAAGGGTTAGAGTTAAGGTTAGGGTTAGGGTTAGGTTTAGGGTTAGTGTTAGCGTTAGGGTTAGGGTTAGGTTTAGGGTTAGGGTTAGGGTTAGGTGAAGGGTAAGTGTTAACGTTAGGGTTAGGGTTAGTTTTGAGGTTATGATAAGGGTAAGGGTTAGGGTTAGGGTTGGGTTTAGGGGTTAGGGTTAGGGTTAGGTTTAGAGTTTGGTTTGGGGTTAGGGTTAGGGTAAGTGATAGGGTTAGGGTTAGGGTTAGGGTAAGGGTTAGGGTTAGGGTTAGGGTTAGGGTTAGGGTAAGGTTTAGGGTTAGGGTTAGGATAAGGGTTACGTTTAGGGTTAGGGTTAGCATTAAGCTTAGGGTTAGGGTTAGGGTAAAGGTAAGGGTTAGGGTCAGGGTTAGAGTTACGGTCAGGGGTTAGGGTTAGGGTTAGCTTTGGGGTTATTTTTACAGTTAGGGTTAGGGTAAGGGTAAGTGTTAGGGTAGGTTTAGTGTTAGGTTTAGGGTTAGGGTTAGTGTAAGGGTAAGGGTTAGGGTTAGGTTTACATTTAGAGTTAGGGTTAGGGTTAGGTTTAGGGTTAGGGTTAGGGTAATGGTAATGTAAGGGTTAGGATTGGGTTAGGCTTAGGGAAAGGGTAAGGGTTAGGGTTAGGATTAGCATTAAGGTTAGGGTTAGGGTTAGGGTAAGGCTTAGGGTTAGGGTTAGGGTTAGCATTAAGTTTAGGGTTAGGTTTAGGGTAAGGGTAAGGGTTAGGGTTAGGATTAGGGTTAGGGTTAGGGGTTAGGGTTAAGGTTAGGGTTAGTGTTAGGGTTAGGTTTAGGGTTAGGATTAGGGTAAGGGAAAGGATTAGGGTTAGGGTTACGGTTAGGGTTAGGGTTAGGGTTAGGTTTAGGGATATGGTAAGGTTAAGTGTTTGGGTTAGGTTTAGGGTTAGGGTTAGGTTTAGGGTTAGGGTTAGGGTAAGGGTAAGGGTTAGGGTTAAGGTTAGGTTTAGGGTTCGGGTTAGGGTTAGGGTTAGCATTAAGTTTACGGTTAGGGTTAGGGTAAGGGTAAGGTTTAGGTTTAGGTTTAGGGTAAGAATTAGGGTTAAAGTTAGGTTTAGGGTGAGGGTTAGGTTTAGGTTTAGGGTTAGGCTTAGCATTAAGGTTAGTGTTAGGGTTAGGGTTAGGGGTTAGGGTTAGGGTTAGGGTTAGGGTTAAGATTAGGATAAAGTTTAGGGTCAGGATTACGGTAAGGGTAAGGTTTAAGGTTAGGGTTAGGGTTTTGATCATTGTAAGGTTTAGGTTAGTGTTAGTTTTAGGTTTAGGGTTAGGGATAGGATAAGGGTTAGGGTTAGGGTAAGGATAAGGGTAAGGGTTAGGGTTAGGGTTAGGATTAAAGTTAATGTTAGGGTTAGGGTTACGGTAGGGGTAAGTTAGGGTTAGGGTTAGGGTTAGGGAAAGGGTAAGGGTTCGGCTTAGGGTTAGGGTTAGGGTTAGCGTTAGGGTTAGGGTAAGGATTAGGGTTAGGGTTAGGGTTAGGATTAGCGTTAGGTGTAGGGTTAGGGTTTGGGTTAGGGTTAGGGTTAGGGTTACGGTAAGGGTAAGGGTTAGGGTTACGTTTAGGGTTAGGGTTAGGGTTTAGTGTTAGGGTTAGTGTTAGAGTTAGGGTAAGGTTTAGGGTTAGGGTTAGCGTTAGGTTAAGGGTTAGGGTTAGGGTTAGGGTTAGGTTTAGTTTAAGTGTAAGGGTTAGATTTAGGGTTAGGGATAGGTTCTGGATTAGGGTTAGGGTTAGGGTTAGGGTAAGGATTAGAGTTCAGTTTAGGGTTAGGGTTTGGGTTAGGGTTAGGTTTAGGGTTAGCGTTAGGGTTAGGGTTAGGTTTAGGGTTAGGGTTAGGGTTAGGTGAAGGGTAAGTGTTAACGTTAGGGTTAGGGTTAGTTTTGAGGTTATGATAAGGGTAAGGGTTAGGGTTAGGGTTGGGTTTAGGGGTTAGGGTTAGGGTTAGGGTTAGGTTTAGAGTTTGGGTAGGGGTTAGGGTTAGGGTAAGTTTTTGGGTTAGGGTTAGGGTTAGGGTAAGGGTTAGGGTTAGGGTTAGGGTTAGGGTTAGGGTAAGGGTTAGGGTTAGGGTTAGGGTTAGGATAAGGGTTACGGTTAGGGTTAGGGTTAGCATTAACCTTAGGGTTAGGGTTAGGTAAAGGTAAGGGTTAGGGTCAGGGTTAGAGTTACGGTCAGGGGTTAGGGTTAGGGTTAGCTTTGGGGTTATTTTTACAGTTAGGGTTAGGGTAAGGGTAAGGGTTAGGGTAGGTTTAGTGTTAGGTTTAGGGTTAGGGTTAGTGTAAGGGTAAGGGTTAGGGTTAGGGTTAGGTTTAGATTTAGAGTTAGGGTTAGGGTTAGGTTTAGGGTTAGGGTTAGGGTAATGGTAAGGTAAGGGTTAGGATTGGGTTAGGCTTAGGGAAAGGGTAAGGGTTAGGGTTAGGATTAGCATTAAGGTTAGGGTTAGGGTTAGGGTTAGGGTAAGGCTTAGGGTTAGGGTTAGGGTTAGCATTAAGATCAGGGTTAGGTTTAGGGTAAGGGTAAGGGTTAGGGTTAGGATTAGGGTTAGGGTTAGGGGTTAGGGTTAAGGTTAGGATTAGGGTTAGGGTTAGGTTTAGGGTTAGGATTAGGGTAAGGGAAAGGATTAGGGTTAGGGTTACGGTTAGGGTTAGGGTTAGGGTTAGGTTTAGGGATATGGTAAGGTTAAGTGTTTGGGTTAGGTTTAGGGTTAGGGTTAGGTTTAGGGTTAGGGTTAGGGTTAGGGTAAGGTTTAGGGTTAGGGTTAGGATAAGGGTTACGTTTAGGGTTAGGGTTAGCATTAAGCTTAGGGTTAGGGTTAGGGTAAAGGTAAGGGTTAGGGTCAGGGTTAGAGTTACGGTCAGGGGTTAGGGTTAGGGTTAGCTTTGGGGTTATTTTTACAGTTAGGGTTAGGGTAAGGGTAAGTGTTAGGGTAGGTTTAGTGTTAGGTTTAGGGTTAGGGTTAGTGTAAGGGTAAGGGTTAGGGTTAGGTTTACATTTAGAGTTAGGGTTAGGGTTAGGTTTAGGGTTAGGGTTAGGGTAATGGTAATGTAAGGGTTAGGATTGGGTTAGGCTTAGGGAAAGGGTAAGGGTTAGGGTTAGGATTAGCATTAAGGTTAGAGTTAGGGTTAGGGTAAGGCTTAGGGTTAGGGTTAGGGTTAGCATTAAGTTTAGGGTTAGGTTTAGGGTAAGGGTAAGGGTTAGGGTTAGGATTAGGGTTAGGGTTAGGGGTTAGGGTTAAGGTTAGGGTTAGTGTTAGGGTTAGGTTTAGGGTTAGGATTAGGGTAAGGGAAAGGATTAGGGTTAGGGTTACGGTTAGGGTTAGGGTTAGGGTTAGGTTTAGGGATATGGTAAGGTTAAGTGTTTGGGTTAGGTTTAGGGTTAGGGTTAGGTTTAGGGTTAGGGTTAGGGTAAGGGTAAGGGTTAGGGTTAAGGTTAGGTTTAGGGTTCGGGTTAGGGTTAGGGTTAGCATTAAGTTTACGGTTAGGGTTAGGGTAAGGGTAAGGTTTAGGTTTAGGTTTAGGGTAAGAATTAGGGTTAAAGTTAGGTTTAGGGTGAGGGTTAGGTTTAGGTTTAGGGTTAGGCTTAGCATTAAGGTTAGTGTTAGGGTTAGGGTTAGGGGTTAGGGTTACGGTTAGGGTTAGGGTTAAGATTAGGATAAAGTTTAGGGTCAGGATTACGGTAAGGGTAAGGTTTAAGGTTAGGGTTAGGGTTTTGATCATTGTAAGGTTTAGGTTAGTGTTAGTTTTAGGTTTAGGGTTAGGGATAGGATAAGGGTTAGGGTTAGGGTAAGGATAAGGGTAAGGGTTAGGGTTAGGGTTAGGATTAAAGTTAATGTTAGGGTTAGGTTTACGGTAGGGGTAAGTTAGGGTTAGGGTTAGGGTTAGGGAAAGGGTAAGGGTTCGGCTTAGGGTTAGGGTTAGGGTTAGCGTTAGGGTTAGGGTAAGGATTAGGGTTAGGGTTAGGGTTAGGATTAGCGTTAGGTGTAGGGTTAGGGTTTGGGTTAGGGTTAGGGTTAGGGTTACGGTAAGGGTAAGGGTTAGGGTTACGTTTAGGGTTAGGGTTAGGGTTTAGTGTTAGGGTTAGTGTTAGAGTTAGGGTAAGGTTTAGGGTTAGGGTTAGCGTTAGGTTAAGGGTTAGGGTTAGGGTTAGGGTTAGGTTTAGTTTAAGTGTAAGGGTTAGATTTAGGGTTAGGGATAGGTTCTGGATTAGGGTTAGGGTTAGGGTTAGGGTAAGGATTAGAGTTCAGTTTAGGGTTAGGGTTTGGGTTAGGGTTAGGTTTAGGGTTAGCGTTAGGGTTAGGGTTAGGTTTAGGGTTAGGGTTAGGGTTAGGTGAAGGGTAAGTGTTAACGTTAGGGTTAGGGTTAGTTTTGAGGTTATGATAAGGGTAAGGGTTAGGGTTAGGGTTGGGTTTAGGGGTTAGGGTTAGGGTTAGGGTTAGGTTTAGAGTTTGGGTTGGGGTTAGGGTTAGGGTAAGTTTTTGGGTTAGGGTTAGGGTTAGGGTAAGGGTTAGGGTTAGGGTTAGGGTTAGGGTTAGGGTAAGGGTTAGGGTTAGGGTTAGGATAAGGGTTACGGTTAGGGTTAGGGTTAGCATTAACCTTAGGGTTAGGGTTAGGTAAAGGTAAGGGTTAGGGTCAGGGTTAGAGTTACGGTCAGGGGTTAGGGTTAGGGTTAGCTTTGGGGTTATTTTTACAGTTAGGGTTAGGGTAAGGGTAAGGGTTAGGGTAGGTTTAGTGTTAGGTTTAGGGTTAGGGTTAGTGTAAGGGTAAGGGTTAGGGTTAGGGTTAGGTTTAGATTTAGAGTTAGGGTTAGGGTTAGGTTTAGGGTTAGGGTTAGGGTAATGGTAAGGTAAGGGTTAGGATTGGGTTAGGCTTAGGGAAAGGGTAAGGGTTAGGGTTAGGATTAGCATTAAGGTTAGGGTTAGGGTTAGGGTTAGGGTAAGGCTTAGGGTTAGGGTTAGGGTTAGCATTAAGATCAGGGTTAGGTTTAGGGTAAGGGTAAGGGTTAGGGTTAGGATTAGGGTTAGGGTTAGGGGTTAGGGTTAAGGTTAGGATTAGGGTTAGGGTTAGGTTTAGGGTTAGGATTAGGGTAAGGGAAAGGATTAGGGTTAGGGTTACGGTTAGGGTTAGGGTTAGGGTTAGGTTTAGGGATATGGTAAGGTTAAGTGTTTGGGTTAGGTTTAGGGTTAGGGTTAGGTTTAGGGTTAGGGTTAGGGTAAGGGTAAGGGTTAGGGTTAGGGTTAGGGTTAGGGTTCGGGTTAGGGTTAGGGTAGCATTAAGTTTCGGGTTAGGGTTAGGGTAAGGGTAAGGTTTAGGTTTAGGTTTAGGGTAAGAATTAGTGTTAAAGTTAGGTTTAGGGTAAGGGTTAGGTTTAGGTTTAGGGTTAGGCTTAGCATTAAGGTTAGTGTTAGGGTTAGGGTTCGGGGTTAGGTTTAGGGTTAGTGTTAGGGTTAAGATTAGGATAAAGGTTAGGGTCAGGCTTAGGGTAAGGGTAAGGTTTAGGGTTAGGGTTAGGGTTTTGATCATTGTAAGGTTTAGGTTAGTGTTAGTTTTAGGTTTAGGGTTAGGGATAGGATAAGGGTTAGGTTTAGGGTAAGGGTAAGGGTAAGGGTAAGGGTTAGGGTTAGGGTTAGGGTTAAAGTTAATGTTAGGGTTAGGGTTATGGTAGGGGTAAGTTAGGGTTAGAGTTAGGGTTAGGGAAAGGGTAAGGGTTCGGCTTAGGGTTAGGGTTAGGGTTAGCGTTAGGGTTAGGGTAAGGATTAGGGTTAGGGTTAGGGTTAGGGTTAGCATTAAGTTTAGGGTTAGGGTTAGGGTAAGGGTAAGGTTTAGGGTTAGGTTTAGGGTTAGGGTAAGGGTAAGGGTTAGGCTTAGGTTTAGGGTTAGATTTAGGTTTAGAGTTAGGGTTAGGGTAAGGGTAAGTGTTAGGGTTAGGGTTAGTGTTAGGGTATGTGTAACGGTTAGGGTTTGGGTTAGGTAAGTGTAAGGGTTAGGGTTAGGATTAGCGTTAGGTGTAGGGTTAGGGTTTGGGTTAGGGTTAGGGTTAGGGTTACGGTAAGGGTAAGGGTTAGGGTTACGTTTAGGGTTAGGGTTAGGGTTTAGTGTTAGGGTTAGTGTTAGAGTTAGGGTAAGGTTTAGGGTTAGGGTTAGCGTTAGGGTTAGGGTTAGTTTAGGGTTAGGGTTAGGGTTAGGTGAAGGGTAAGTGTTAACGTTAGGGTTAGGGTTAGTTTTGAGGTTATGATAAGGGTAAGGGTTAGGGTTAGGGTTGGGGTTAGGGGTTAGGGTTAGGGTTAGGGTTAGGTTTAGAGTCTGGGCTGGGGTTAGGGTTAGGGTAAGTGTTAGTGTTAGGGTTAGGGTAAGGGTTAGGGTTAGGGTTAGGGTTTGGGTGAGGGTAAGGGTTAGGGTTAGGGTTAGGGTTAGGTGTTAGGGGTAGGTTTAGGGTAAGGG
>JANJXV010000080.1:2132500-2135000 GCA_024803745.1 Megascapheus bottae
CGGTAAGGGTAAGGGTTAGGGTTACGTTTAGGGTTAGGGTTAGGGTTTAGTGTTAGGGTTAGTGTTAGAGTTAGGGTAAGGTTTAGGGTTAGGGTTAGCGTTAGGGTAAGGGTTAGGGTTAGGGTTAGGGTTAGGTTTAGGGTAAGTGTAAGGGTTAGATTTAGGGTTAGGGATAGATTCTGGATTAGGGTTAGGGTTAGTGTTAGGGTAAGGGTTAGAGTTAAGGTTAGGGTTAGGGTTAGGGTTAGGGTTAGATTTAGGGTTAGGGTTAGCATTGGGGTTAGGGTTAGGTTTAGGGTTAGGGTTAGGGTTAGGTGAAGGGTAAGTGTTAACGTTAGGGTTAGGGTTAGTTTTGAGGTTATGATAAGGGTAAGGGTTAGGGTTAGGGTTGGGTTTAGGGTTTAGGGTTAGGGTTAGGGTTAGGGTAAGGGTTAGGGTTAGGGTTAGGGTTAGGGTTAGGGTAAGGGTTAGGGTTAGGGTTAGGGTTAGGATAAGGGTTACGGTTAGGGTTAGGGTTAGCATTAAGCTTAGGGTTAGGGTTAGGGTAAAGGTAAGGGTTAGGTTCAGGGTTAGAGTTACGGTCAGGGGTTAGGGTTAGGGTTAGCTTTGGGGTTATTTTTACAGTTAGGGTTAGGGTAAGGGTAAGGGTTAGGGTAGGTTTAGTGTTAGGTTTAGGGTTAGGGTTAGTGTAAGGGTAAGGGTTAGGGTTAGGTTTACATTTAGAGTTAGGGTTAGGGTTAGGTTTAGGGTTAGGGTTAGGGTAATGGTAAGGTAAGGGTTAGGATTAGGTTAGGTTTAGGGAAAGGGTAAGGGTTAGGGTTAGGATTAGCATTAAGGTTAGGGTTAGGGTTAGGGTTAGGGTAAGGCTTTGGGTTAGGGTTAGGGTTAGCATTAAGTTTAGGGTTAGGTTTAGGGTAAGGGTAAGGGTGAGGGTTAGGATTAGGGTTAGGGTTAGGGGTTAGGGTTAAGGTTAGGGTTAGGGTTAGGGTTAGGGTAAGGCTTAGGGTTAGGGTTAGGGTTAGCATTAAGTTTAGGGTTAGGTTTAGTGTAAGGGTTAGGGTTAGGATTAGGGTTAGGGTTAAGGGTTAGGGTTAAGGTTAGGGTTAGGGTTAGGGTTAGGTTTAGGGTTAGGATTAGGGTAAGGGAAAGGATTAGGGTTAGGTTACGGTTAGGGTTAGGGTTAGGGTTAGGTTTAGGGATATGGTAAGGTTAAGTGTTTGGTTAGGGGTTAGGGTTACGGTTAGGTTTAGGGTTAGGGTTAGGATAAGGGTAATGGTTAGGGTTAGGGTTAGGGTTCGGGTTCGGGTTAGGGTTAGCATTAAGTTTAGGGTTATGGTTAGGGTAAGGGTAAGGTTTAGGGTTAGGGTTAGGGGAAGAATTAGGGTTAAAGTTAGGGTTAGGGTAAGGGTTAGGTTTAGGTTTAGGGTTAGGCTTAGCATTAAGGTTAGTGTTAGGGTTAAGGTTAGGGGTTAGGGTTAGGGTTAGGGTTAGGGTTAAGGTTAGGATAAAGGTTAGGGTTAGGATTAGGGTAAGGGTAAGGTTTAGGGTTAGGGTTAGGGTTTTGATCAGTGTAAGGTTTAGGTTAGTGTTAGTTTTAGGTTTAGGGTTAGGGATAGGATAAAGGTTAGGGTTAGGGTAAGGGTAAGGGTTAGGGTTAGGGTTAGGGTTAGGGTTAGGGTTAAAGTTAGGGCTAGGATTAGGGTTACGGTAGGGGTGAGTTACGGTTAGGGTTAGGGTTAGGGTTAGGGAAAGGGTAAGTGTTCGGCTTAGGGTTAGGGTGAGGGTTAGCGTTAGGGTTAGGGTAAGGATTAGGGTTAGGGTTAGGTTTAGGGTTAGGGTTAGCATTAAGTTTAGGGTTAGGGTTAGGGTAAGGGTAAGGTTTAGGGTTAGGTTTAGGGTTAGGGTAAGGGTAAGGGTTAGGCTTAGGGTTAGGGTTAGAGTTAGGTTTAGAGTTAGGGTTAGGGTAAGGGTAAGTGTTAGGGTTAGGGTTTGTGTTAGGGTAAGTGTAACGGTGAGGGTTAGGGTTAGGGTTAGGGTAAGGATAAGGTTTAGGGTTAGGGTTACGGTTAGGGTTAGCATTAAGTTTAGAGTTAGGGTTAGGGTAAGGATAAGAGTTAGGGTTAGGGTTAGTGTTAGGGTTAGGGTTAAGGTTAGGGTTAGGGTTAGGTAAGGGTAAGGGTTAGGGTTAGGATTAGGGTTAGGGGTAGGGTTAGGGTTTGGGTTAGGGTTAGGGTTAGTTTTACGGTAAGGGTAAGGGTTAGGATTACGTTTAGGGTTAGCGTTAGGGTTTAGTGTTAGGGTTAGTGTTAGAGTTAGGGTAAGGTTTAGGGTTACGGTTAGGGTTAGGGTTAGGGTTAGGGTTAGGGTTAGGTGACGGGTAAGTGTTAACGTTAGGGTTAGGTTTAGTTTTGAGGTTATGATAAGGGTAAGGGTTAGGGTTAGGGTTGGGGTTAGTGGTTAGGGTTAGGGTTAGGGTTAGGTTTAGAGTTTCGGTTGGGGT
>JANJXV010000080.1:2142500-2170000 GCA_024803745.1 Megascapheus bottae
TTAGGGTAAGGCTTAGGGTTAGGGTTAGGGTTAGCATTAAGTTTAGGGTTAAGTTTAGGGTAAGGGTAACGGTTAGGCTTAGGATTAGGGTTAGGGTTAGGGGTTAGGGTTAAGGTTAGGGTTAGGGTTAGGGTTAGGTTTAGGGTTAGGATTAGGGTAAGGGAAAGGATTAGGGTTAGGTTACGGTTAGGGTTAGTGTTAGGGTTAGGTTTAGGGATATGGTAAGGTTAAGTGTTTGGTTTGGGGTTAGGGTTACGGTTAGGGTTAGGGTTAGGGTAAGGGTTAGGGTTAGGGTTAGGGTTAGGGTTCGGGTTAGGGTTAGGGTTAGCATTAAGTTTAGGGTCATGGTTAGGGTAAGGGTAAGGTTTAGGGTTAGGGTTAGGGGAAGAATTAGGGTTAAAGTTAGGGTTAGGGTAAGGGTTAGGTTTAGGTTTAGGGTTAGGCTTAGCATTAAGGTTAGTGTTAGGGTTAGGTTTAGGGGTTAGGGTTAGGGTTAGGGTTAGGGTTAAGGTTAGGATAAAGGTTAGGGTTAGGATTAGGGTAAGGGTAAGGTTTAGGGTTAGGGTTAGGGTTTTGATCAGTGTAAGGTTTAGGTTAGTGTTAGTTTTAGGTATAGGGTTAGGGATAGGATAAGGGTTAGGGTTAGGGTAAGGGTAAGGGTAAGGGTTAGGGTTAGGGTTAGGGTTAAAGTTAGGGCTAGGGTTAGGGTTACGGTAGGGGTGAGTTACGGTTAGGGTTAGGGTTAGGGTTAGGGAAAGGGTAAGGGTTCGGCTTAGAGTTAGGGTGAGGGTTAGCGTTAGGGTTAGGGTAAGGATTAGGGTTAGGGTTAGGTTTAGGGTTAGGGTTAGCATTAAGTTTAGGGTTAGGGTTAGGGTAAGGGTAAGGTTTAGGGTTAGGTTTAGGGTTAGGGTAAGGGTAAGGGTTAGGCTTAGGTTTAGGGTTAGAATTAGGTTTAGAGTTAGGGTTAGGGTAAGGGTAAGTGTTAGGGTTAGGGTTTGTGTTAGGGTAAGTGTAACGGTGAGGGTTAGGGTTAGGGTTAGGGTAAGGATTAGGTTTAGGGTTAGGGTTAGGGTTAGGGTTAGCATTAAGTTTAGAGTTAGGGTTAGGGTAAGGGTAAGAGTTAGGGTTAGGATTAGTGTTAGGGTTAGGGTTAAGGTTAGGGTTAGGGTTAGGTAAGGGTAAGGGTTAGGGTTAGGATTAGGGTTAGGTGTAGGGTTAGGGTTTGGGTTAGGGTTAGGGTTACGGTAAGGGTAAGGGTTAGGGTTACCTTTAGGGTTACCGTTAGAGTTTAGTGTTAGGGTTAGTGTTAGAGTTAGGGTAAGGTTTAGGGTTACGGTTAGGGTTAGGGTTAGGGTTAGGGTTAGGTGACGGGTAAGTGTTAACGTTAGGGTTAGGTTTAGTTTTGAGGTTATGATAAGGGTAAGGGTTAGGGTTAGTGTTGGGGTTAGTGGTTTGGGTTAGGGTTAGGGTTAGTTTTAGAGTTTGTGTTGGGGTTAGGGTTAGGGTAAGTGTTAGGGTTAGGGTTAGGGTTAGGGTAAGGGTTAGGGTTAGGGTTAGGGTTAGGGTAAGGATTAGGGTTAGGGTTAGGGTTAGGATAAGGGTTACGGTTAGGGTTAGGGTTAGCATGAAGCTTAGGGTTAGGGTTAGGGTAAAGGTAAGGTTTAGGGTCAGGGTTAGAGTTACAGTCAGGGGTTAGTGTTAGGGTTAGCGTTGGGGTTATGTTTACAGTTAGGGTTAGGGTAAGGGTAAGGGTTAGGGTAGGTTTAGTGTTAGGTTTATGGTTAGGGTTAGGGTAAGGGTAAGGGTTAGGGTTAGGTTTAGATTTAGAGTTAGGGTTAGGGTTAGGTTTAGGGTTAGGGTTAGGGTAATGGTAAGGTAAGGGTTAGGATTGGGTTAGGCTTAGGGAAAGGGTAAGGGTTAGGGTTAGGATTAGCATTAAGGTTAGGGTTAGGGTTAGGGTTAGGGTAAGGCTTAGGGTTAGGGTTAGGGTTAGCATTAAGTTTAGGGTTAGGTTTAGGGTAAGGGTAAGGGTTAGGGTTAGGATTAGGGTTAGGGTTAGGGGTTAGGTTTAAGGTTAGGGTTAGGGTTAGGGTTAGGTTTAGGGTTAGGGTTAGAGTTAGGTTTAGAGTTAGGGTTAGGGTAAGAGTAAGAGTTAGGGTTAGGGTTAGGGATAGGGTAAGTGTAACGGTGAGGGTTAGGGTTAGCGTTAGGGTTAGGGTTAGGGTAAGGATTAGGGTTAGGGTTAGGTTTAGGGTTAGCATTAAGTTTAGGGTTAGGTTTAGGGTAAGGGTAAGGTTTAAGGTTAGGTTTAGTGTTAGGATAAGAGTAAGGGTTAGGCTTAGGGTTAGGGTTAGATTTAGGTTTAGAGATAGGGTTAGGGTAAGAGTAAGAGTTAGGGTTAGGGTTAGTGTTAGGGTTAGGGTTAAGGTTAGGGTTAGGGTTAGTTAAGGGTAAGGGTTAGGGTTAGGATTAGGGTTAGGGTATGGTTAGGGTTTGGGTTAGGGTTAGGGTTAGGGTTACGGTAAGGGTAAGGGTTTGGGTTACGTTTTGGGTTAGGGTTAGGGTTTAGTGTTAGGGTTAGTGTTAGGGTTAGGGTAAGTTTTAGGGTTAGGGTTAGCGTTATGGTAAGGGTTATGGTTAGGGTTAGGGTTAGGTTTAGGGTAAGTGTAAGGGTTAGATTTAGGGTTAGGGATAGGTTCTGGATTAGGGTTAGGGTAAGGGTTAGAGTTAAGGTTAGGGTTAGGGTTAGGGTTAGGGTTAGGTTTAGGGTTATGGTTAGCGTTAGGGTTAGGTTTAGGTTTAGGGTTAGGGTTAGGGTTAGGTGAAGGGTAAGTGTTAACGTTAGGGTTAGGGTTAGTTTTGAGGTTATGATAAGGGTAAGGGTTAGGGTTAGGGTTGGGTTTAGGGGTTAGGGTTAGGGTTAGGGTTAGGTTTAGAGTTTGGTTTGGGGTTAGGGTTAGGGTAAGTGTTAGGGTTAGGGTTAGGGTTAGGGTAAGGGTTAGGGTTAGGGTTAGGGTTAGGATAAGGGTTACGGTTAGGGTTAGGGTTAGCATTAAGCTTAGGGTTAGGGTTAGGGTAAAGGTAAGGGTTAGGGTTAGAGTTACGGTCAGGGGTTAGGGTTAGGGTTAGCTTTGGGGTTATTTTTACAGTTAGGGTTAGGGTAAGGGTAAGGGTTAGGGTAGGTTTAGTGTTAGATTTAGGGTTAGGGTTAGTGTAAGGGTAAGGGTTAGGGTTAGGTTTACATTTAGAGTTAGGGTTAGGGTTAGGTTTAGGGTTAGGGTTAGGGTAATGGTAAGGTAAGGGTTAGGATTGGGTTAGGCTTAGGGAAAGGGTAAGGGTTAGGGTTAGGATTAGCATTAAGGTTAGGGTTAGGGTTAGGGTTAGGGTAAGGCTTAGGGTTAGGGTTAGGGTTAGCATTAAGTTTAGGGTTAGGTTTAGGGTAAGGGTAAGGGTTAGGGTTAGGATTAGGGATAGGGTTAGGGGATAGGGTTAAGGTTAGGGTTAAGGTTAGGGTTAGGTTTACGGTTAGGATTAGGTTAAGGGAAAGGATTAGGGTTAGGGTTACGGTTAGGGTTAGGGTTAGGGTTAGGTTTAGGGATATGGTAAGGTTAAGTGTTTGGGTTAGGTTTAGTGTTAGGGTTAGGTTTAGGGTTAGGGTTAGGGTAAGGGTAAGGGTTAGGGTTAGGGTTAGGGTTAGGGTTCGGTTTAGGGTTAGGGTTAGCATTAAGTTTAGGGTTAGGGTTAGGGTAAGGGTAAGGTTTAGGTTTAGGTTTAGGGTAAGAATTAGGGTTAAAGTTAGGTTTAGAGTAAGGGTTAGGTTTAGGTTTAGGGTTAGGCTTAGCATTAAGGTTCGTGTTAGGGTTAGGGTTCGGGGTTAGGGTTAGGGTTAGGGTTAGGGTTAAGATTAGGATAAAGGTTAGGGTCAGGATTAGGGTAAGGGGAAGGTTTAGGATTAGGGTTAGGGTTTTGATCATTGTAAGGTTTAGGTTAGTGTTAGTTTTAGGTTTAGGGTTAGGGATAGGATAAGGGTTAGGGTTAGGGTAAGGGTAAGGGTAAGGGTTAGGGTTAGGGTTAGGGTTAGGGTTAAAGTTAATGTTAGGGTTAGGGTTATGGTAGGGGTAAGTTAGGGTTAGGGTTAGGGTTAGGGAAAGGGTAAGGGTTCGGCTTAGGGTTAGGGTTAGGGTTAGCGTTAGGGTTAGGGTAAGGATTAGGGTTAGGGTTAGGGTTAGGATTAGCGTTAGGTGTAGGGTTAGGGTAAGGGTTAGGGTTACGGTAAGGGTAAGGGTTAGGGTTACGTTTAGGGTTAGGGTTAGGGTTTAGTGTTAGGGTTAGTGTTAGAGTTAGGGTAAGGTGTAGGGTTAGGGTTAGCGTTAGGGTAAGGGTTAGGGTTAGGGTTAGGGTTAGGTTCAGGGTAAGTGTAAGGGTTAGATTTAGGGTTAGGGATAGGTTCTGGATTAGGGTTAGGGTTAGGGTTAGGGTAAGGGTTAGAGTTAAGGTTAGGGTTAAGGTTAGGTTTAGGGTTAGGGTTAGCGTTAGGGTTAGGGTTAGGTTTAGGGTTAGGGTTAGGGTTAGGTGAAGGGTAAGTGTTAACGTTAGGGTTAGGGTAGGTTTTGAGTTTATGATAAGGGTAAGGGTTAGGTTTAGGGTTGGGTTTAGGGGTTAGGGTTAGGGTTAGGGTTAGGTTTAGAGTTTGGGTTGGGGTTAGGGTTAGGGTAAGTGTTAGGGTTAGGGTTAGGGTTAGGGTAAGGGTTAGGGTTAGGTTTAGGGTTAGGGTTAGGGTAAGGGTTAGGGTTAGGGTTAGGGTTAGGATAAGGGTTACGGTTAGGGTTAGGGTTAGCATTAAGCTTAGGGTTAGGGTTAGGGTAAGGGTAAGGTTTAGGGTTAGGTTTAGGGTTAGGGTAAGGGTAAGGGTTAGGCTTAGGTTTAGGGTTAGAGTTAGGTTTAGAGTTAGGGTTAGGGTAAGGGTAAGTGTTAGGGTTAGTGTTAGTGTTAGGGTAAGTGTAACGGTGAGGGTTAGGGTTAGTGTTAGGGTTAGGGTAAGGATTAGGGTTAGGGTTAGGGTTAGTGTTAGGGTTAGCATTAAGTTTAGGGTTAGGGTTAGGGTAAGGGTAAGGTTTACGGTAAGGTTTAGGGCTAGGATAAGTGTAAGGATTAGGCTTAGGATTAGGGTTAGAGTTAGGTTTAGAGTTAGGGTTAGGGTAAGAGTAAGAGTTAGGGTTAGGGTTAGTGTTAGGGTTAGGGTTAAGGTTAGGGTTAGGGTTAGGTCAGTGTAAGGGTTAGGGTTAGGATTAGCGTTAGGTGTAGGGTTAGGGTTTGGGTTAGGGTTAGGGTTAGGGTTACGGTAAGGGTAAGGGTTAGGGTTACGTTTAGGGTTAGGGTTAGGGTTTAGTGTTAGGGTTAGTGTTAGAGCTAGGGTAAGGTTTAGGGTTAGGGTTAGATTTAGGGTTAGGGTTAGGTTTAGGGTTACGGTAAGGGTAAGGGTTAGGGTTACGTTTAGCGTTAGGGTTAGGGTTTAGTGTTAGGGTTAGTGTTAGAGTTAGGGTAAGGTTTAGGGTTAGGGTTAGCGTTAGGGTTAGGGTTAGGTTAGGGTTAGGGTTAGGGTTAGGTGAAGGGTAAGTGTTAACGTTAGGGTTAGGGTTAGTTTTGAGGTTATGATAAGGCTAAGGGTTAGGGTTAGGGTTGGGGTTAGGGGTTAGGGTTAGGGTTAGGGTTAGGTTTAGAGTCTGGGCTGGGGTTAGGGTTAGGGTAAGTGTTAGTGTTAGGGTTAGGGTAAGGGTTAGGGTTAGCATTAAGCTTAGGGTTAGGTTAGGGTAAAGGTAATGTTTAGGGTCAGGGTTAGAGTTACAGTCAGGGGTTAGGGTTAGGGTTAGCGTTGGGGTTATGTTTACAGTTATGGTTAGGGTAAGGGTAAGGGTTAGGGTAGGTTTAGTGTTAGGTTTAGGGTTAGGGTTAGGGTAAGGGTAAGGGTTAGGGTTAGGTTTACATTTAGAGTTAGGGTTAGGGTTAGGTTTAGGGTTAGGGTTAGGGTAATGGTAAGGTAAGGGTTAGGATTGGGTTAGGCTTAGGGAAAGGGTAAGGGTTAGGGTTAGGATTAGCATTAAGGTTAGGTTTATGGTTAGGGTTAGGGTAAGGCTTAGGGTTAGGGTTAGGGTTAGCATTAAGTTTAGGGTTAGGTTTAGGGTAAGGGTAAGGGTTAGGGTTAGGATTAGGGTTAGGGTTAGGGGTTAGGGTTAAGGTTAGGGTTAGGGTTAGGGTTAGGTTTAGGGATATGGTAAGGTTAAGTGTTTGGGTTAGGTTTAGGGTTAGGGTTAGGTTTAGGGTTAGGGTTAGGGTAAGGGTAAGGGTTAGGGTTAGGGTTAGGGTTAGGGTTAGCATTAAGTTTCGGGTTAGGGTTAGGGTAAGGGTAAGGTTTAGGTTTAGGTTTAGGGTAAGAATAAGGGTTAAAGTTAGGTTTAGGGTAAGGGTTAGGTTTAGGTTTAGGGTTAGGCTTAGCTTTAAGGTTAGTGTTAGGGTTAGGGTTCAGGGTTAGGGTTAGGGTTAGGGTTAGGGTTAAGATTAGGATAAAGGTTAGGGTCAGGATTAGGGTAAGGTTTAGGGTTAGGTTTAGGGTTTTGATCATTGTAAGGTTTAGGTTAGTGTTAGTTTTAGGTTTAGGGTTAGGGATAGGATAAGGGTTAGGGTTAGGGTAAGGGTAAGGGTAAGGGTTAGGGTTAGGGTTAGGGTTAAAGTTAATGTTAGGGTTAGGGTTACGGTAGGGGTAAGTTAGGGTTAGGGTTAGGGTTAGGGAAAGGGTAAGGGTTTGGCTTAGGGTTAGGGTTAGGGTTAGCGTTAGGGTTAGGGTAAGGATTAGGGTTAGGGTTAGGGTTAGGGTTAGGGTTAGCATTAAGTTTAGGGTTAGGGTTAGGGTAAGGGTAAGGTTTAGGGTTAGGTTTAGGGTTAGGGTAAGGGTAAGGGTTACGCTTAGGTTTAGGGTTAGAGTTAGGTTTAGAGTTAGGGTTAGGGTAAGGGTAAGTGTTAGGGTTAGTGTTAGTGTTAGGGTAAGTGTAACGGTGAGGGTTAGGGTTAGTGTTAGGGTTAGGGTAAGGATTAGAGTTAGGGTTAGGGTTAGTGTTAGGGTTAGCATTAAGTTTAGGGTTAGGGTTAGGGTAAGGGTAAGGTTTACGGTAAGGTTTAGGGCTAGGATAAGTGTAAGGATTAGTCTTAGGATTAGGGTTAGAGTTAGGTTTAGAGTTAGGGTTAGGGTAAGAGTAAGAGTTAGGGTTAGGGTTAGTGTTAGGGTTAGGGTTAAGGTTAGGGTTAGGGTTAGGTCAGTGTAAGGGTTAGGGTTAGGATTAGCGTTAGGTGTAGGGTTAGGGTTAGGGTTAGGTTTAGGTTTAGGGTTAGGGTTAGCGTTAGGGTTAGGGTTAGGTTTAGGGTTTGGGTTAGAGTTAGGTGAAGCGTAACTGTTAACGTTAGGGTTAGGGTTAGTTTTGAGGTTATGATAAGGGTAAGGGTTAGGGTTAGGGTTGGGTTTAGGGGTTAGGGTTAGGGTTAGGGTTGGGGTTAGGTTTAGAGTTTGGTTTGGGGTTAGGGTTAGGGTAAGTGTTAGGGTTAGGGTTAGGGTTAGGGTAAGGGTAAGGGTTAGGGTTAGGGTTAGGGTAAGGGTTAGGGTTAGGGTTAGGGTTAAGGTTAGGGTTAGGTTTAGGGTTAGGATTAGGGTAAGGGAAAGGATTAGGGTTAGGGTTACGGTTAGGGTTAGAGTTAGGGTTAGGTTTAGGGATATGGTAAGGTTAAGTGTTTGGGTTAGGTTTAGGGTTAGGGTTAGGTTTAGGGTTAGGGTTAGGTTCTGGATTAGGGTTAGGGTTAGGGTTAGGGTAAGGGTTAGAGTTAAGGTTAGGGTTAGGGTTAGGTTTAGGGTTAGGGTTAGCGTTGGGGTTATGTTTACAGTTAGGGTTAGCGTAAGGGTAAGTGTTAGGGTAGGTTTAGTGTTAGGTTTAGGGTTAGGGTTAGGGTTAGGGTTAGGGTTAGGGTTAGGGTTAGGGTTAGGGTTAGAGTAATGGTAAGGTAAGGGTTAGGATTGGGTTAGGCTTAGGGAAAGGGTAAGGGATAGGGTTAGGATTAGCATTAAGGTTAGGGTTAGGGTTAGGGTTAGGGTAAGGCTTAGGGTTAGGGTTAGGGTTAGCATTAAGTTTAGGGTTAAGTTTAGGGTAAGGGTAACGGTTAGGCTTAGGATTAGGGTTAGGGTTAGGGGTTAGGGTTAAGGTTAGGGTTAGGGTTAGGGTTAGGTTTAGGGTTAGGATTAGGGTAAGGGAAAGGATTAGGGTTAGGTTACGGTTAGGGTTAGTGTTAGGGTTAGGTTTAGGGATATGGTAAGGTTAAGTGTTTGGTTTGGGGTTAGGGTTACGGTTAGGGTTAGGGTTAGGGTAAGGGTTAGGGTTAGGGTTAGGGTTAGGGTTCGGGTTAGGGTTAGGGTTAGCATTAAGTTTAGGGTCATGGTTAGGGTAAGGGTAAGGTTTAGGGTTAGGGTTAGGGGAAGAATTAGGGTTAAAGTTAGGGTTAGGGTAAGGGTTAGGTTTAGGTTTAGGGTTAGGCTTAGCATTAAGGTTAGTGTTAGGGTTAGGTTTAGGGGTTAGGGTTAGGGTTAGGGTTAGGGTTAAGGTTAGGATAAAGGTTAGGGTTAGGATTAGGGTAAGGGTAAGGTTTAGGGTTAGGGTTAGGGTTTTGATCAGTGTAAGGTTTAGGTTAGTGTTAGTTTTAGGTATAGGGTTAGGGATAGGATAAGGGTTAGGGTTAGGGTAAGGGTAAGGGTAAGGGTTAGGGTTAGGGTTAGGGTTAAAGTTAGGGCTAGGGTTAGGGTTACGGTAGGGGTGAGTTACGGTTAGGGTTAGGGTTAGGGTTAGGGAAAGGGTAAGGGTTCGGCTTAGAGTTAGGGTGAGGGTTAGCGTTAGGGTTAGGGTAAGGATTAGGGTTAGGGTTAGGTTTAGGGTTAGGGTTAGCATTAAGTTTAGGGTTAGGGTTAGGGTAAGGGTAAGGTTTAGGGTTAGGTTTAGGGTTAGGGTAAGGGTAAGGGTTAGGCTTAGGTTTAGGGTTAGAATTAGGTTTAGAGTTAGGGTTAGGGTAAGGGTAAGTGTTAGGGTTAGGGTTTGTGTTAGGGTAAGTGTAACGGTGAGGGTTAGGGTTAGGGTTAGGGTAAGGATTAGGTTTAGGGTTAGGGTTAGGGTTAGGGTTAGCATTAAGTTTAGAGTTAGGGTTAGGGTAAGGGTAAGAGTTAGGGTTAGGATTAGTGTTAGGGTTAGGGTTAAGGTTAGGGTTAGGGTTAGGTAAGGGTAAGGGTTAGGGTTAGGATTAGGGTTAGGTGTAGGGTTAGGGTTTGGGTTAGGGTTAGGGTTACGGTAAGGGTAAGGGTTAGGGTTACCTTTAGGGTTACCGTTAGAGTTTAGTGTTAGGGTTAGTGTTAGAGTTAGGGTAAGGTTTAGGGTTAGGGTTAGGGTTAGGGTTAGGGTTAGGGTTAGGTGACGGGTAAGTGTTAACGTTAGGGTTAGGTTTAGTTTTGAGGTTATGATAAGGGTAAGGGTTAGGGTTAGTGTTGGGGTTAGTGGTTTGGGTTAGGGTTAGGGTTAGTTTTAGAGTTTGTGTTGGGGTTAGGGTTAGGGTAAGTGTTAGGGTTAGGGTTAGGGTTAGGGTAAGGGTTAGGGTTAGGGTTAGGGTTAGGGTAAGGATTAGGGTTAGGGTTAGGGTTAGGATAAGGGTTACGGTTAGGGTTAGGGTTAGCATGAAGCTTAGGGTTAGGGTTAGGGTAAAGGTAAGGTTTAGGGTCAGGGTTAGAGTTACAGTCAGGGGTTAGTGTTAGGGTTAGCGTTGGGGTTATGTTTACAGTTAGGGTTAGGGTAAGGGTAAGGGTTAGGGTAGGTTTAGTGTTAGGTTTATGGTTAGGGTTAGGGTAAGGGTAAGGGTTAGGGTTAGGTTTAGATTTAGAGTTAGGGTTAGGGTTAGGTTTAGGGTTAGGGTTAGGGTAATGGTAAGGTAAGGGTTAGGATTGGGTTAGGCTTAGGGAAAGGGTAAGGGTTAGGGTTAGGATTAGCATTAAGGTTAGGGTTAGGGTTAGGGTTAGGGTAAGGCTTAGGGTTAGGGTTAGGGTTAGCATTAAGTTTAGGGTTAGGTTTAGGGTAAGGGTAAGGGTTAGGGTTAGGATTAGGGTTAGGGTTAGGGGTTAGGTTTAAGGTTAGGGTTAGGGTTAGGTTTAGGGTTAGGGTTAGAGTTAGGTTTAGTGTTAGGGTTAGGGTAAGAGTAAGAGTTAGGGTTAGGGTTAGGGATAGGGTAAGTGTAACGGTGAGGGTTAGGGTTAGCGTTAGGGTTAGGGTTATGGTAAGGATTAGGGTTAGGGTTAGGTTTAGGGTTAGCATTAAGTTTAGGGTTAGGTTTAGGGTAAGGGTAAGGTTTAAGGTTAGGTTTAGTGTTAGGATAAGAGTAAGGGTTAGGCTTAGGGTTAGGGTTAGAGTTAGGTTTAGAGTTAGGGTTAGGGTAAGAGTAAGAGTTAGGGTTAGGGTTAGTGTTAGGGTTAGGGTTAAGGTTAGGGTTAGGGTTAGTTAAGGGTAAGGGTAAGGGTTAGGATTAGGGTTAGGGTATGGTTAGGGTTTGGGTTAGGGTTAGGGTTAGGGTTACGGTAAGGGTAAGGGTTTGGGTTACGTTTTGGGTTAGGGTTAGGGTTTAGTGTTAGGGTTAGTGTTAGGGTTAGGGTAAGTTTTAGGGTTAGGGTTAGCGTTATGGTAAGGGTTATGGTTAGGGTTAGGGTTAGGTTTAGGGTAAGTGTAAGGGTTAGATTTAGGGTTAGGGATAGGTTCTGGATTAGGGTTAGGGTAAGGGTTAGAGTTAAGGTTAGGGTTAGGGTTAGGGTTAGGGTTAGGTTTAGGGTTAGGGTTAGCGTTAGGGTTAGGTTTAGGTTTAGGGTTAGGGTTAGGGTTAGGTGAAGGGTAAGTGTTAACGTTAGGGTTAGGGTTAGTTTTGAGGTTATGATAAGGGTAAGGGTTAGGGTTAGGGTTGGGTTTAGGGGTTAGGGTTAGGGTTAGGGTTAGGTTTAGAGTTTGGTTTGGGGTTAGGGTTAGGGTAAGTGTTAGGGTTAGGGTTAGGGTTAGGGTAAGGGTTAGGGTTAGGTTTAGGGTTAGGATAAGGGTTACGGTTAGGGTTAGGGTTAGCATTAAGCTTAGGGTTAGGGTTAGGGTAAAGGTAAGGGTTAGGGTTAGGGTTAGAGTTACGGTCAGGGGTTAGGGTTAGGGTTAGCTTTGGGGTTATTTTTACAGTTAGGGTTAGGGTAAGGGTAAGGGTTAGGGTAGGTTTAGTGTTAGATTTAGGGTTAGGGTTAGTGTAAGGGTAAGGGTTAGGGTTAGGTTTACATTTAGAGTTAGGGTTAGGGTTAGGTTTAGGGTTAGGGTTAGGGTAATGGTAAGGTAAGGGTTAGGATTGGGTTAGGCTTAGGGAAAGGGTAAGGGTTAGGGTTAGGATTAGCATTAAGGTTAGGGTTAGGGTTAGGGTTAGGGTAAGGCTTAGGGTTAGGGTTAGGGTTAGCATTAAGTTTAGGGTTAGGTTTAGGGTAAGGGTAAGGGTTAGGGTTAGGATTAGGGATAGGGTTAGGGGATAGGGTTAAGGTTAGGGTTAAGGTTAGGGTTAGGTTTACGGTTAGGATTAGGTTAAGGGAAAGGATTAGGGTTAGGGTTACGGTTAGGGTTAGGGTTAGGGTTAGGTTTAGGGATATGGTAAGGTTAAGTGTTTGGGTTAGGTTTAGTGTTAGGGTTAGGTTTAGGGTTAGGGTTAGGGTAAGGGTAAGGGTTAGGGTTAGGGTTAGGGTTAGGGTTCGGTTTAGGGTTAGGGTTAGCATTAAGTTTAGGGTTAGGGTTAGGGTAAGGGTAAGGTTTAGGTTTAGGTTTAGGGTAAGAATTAGGGTTAAAGTTAGGTTTAGAGTAAGGGTTAGGTTTAGGTTTAGGGTTAGGCTTAGCATTAAGGTTCGTGTTAGGGTTAGGGTTCGGGGTTAGGGTTAGGGTTAGGGTTAGGGTTAAGATTAGGATAAAGGTTAGGGTCAGGATTAGGGTAAGGGTAAGGTTTAGGATTAGGGTTAGGGTTTTGATCATTGTAAGGTTTAGGTTAGTGTTAGTTTTAGGTTTAGGGTTAGGGATAGGATAAGGGTTAGGGTTAGGGTAAGGGTAAGGGTAAGGGTTAGGGTTAGGGTTAGGGTTAGGGTTAAAGTTAATGTTAGGGTTAGGGTTATGGTAGGGGTAAGTTAGGGTTAGGGTTAGGGTTAGGGAAAGGGTAAGGGTTCGGCTTAGGGTTAGGGTTAGGGTTAGCGTTAGGGTTAGGGTAAGGATTAGGGTTAGGGTTAGGGTTAGGATTAGCGTTAGGTGTAGGGTTAGGGTAAGGGTTAGGGTTACGGTAAGGGTAAGGGTTAGGGTTACGTTTAGGGTTGGGGTTAGTGTTTAGTGTTAGGGTTAGTGTTAGAGTTAGGGTAAGGTTTAGGGTTAGGGTTAGCGTTAGGGTAAGGGTTAGGGTTAGGGTTAGGGTTAGGTTCAGGGTAAGTGTAAGGGTTAGATTTAGGGTTAGGGATAGGTTCTGGATTAGGGTTAGGGTTAGGGTTAGGGTAAGGGTTAGAGTTAAGGTTAGGGTTAGGGTTAGGTTTAGGGTTAGGGTTAGCGTTAGGGTTGGGGTTAGGTTTAGGGTTAGGGTTAGGGTTAGGTGAAGGGTAAGTGTTAACGTTAGGGTTAGGGTAGGTTTTGAGTTTATGATAAGGGTAAGGGTTAGGTTTAGGGTTGGGTTTAGGGGTTAGGGTTAGGGTTAGGGTTAGGTTTAGAGTTTGGGTTGGGGTTAGGGTTAGGGTAAGTGTTAGGGTTAGGGTTAGGGTTAGGGTAAGGGTTAGGGTTAGGTTTAGGGTTAGGATAAGGGTTACGGTTAGGGTTAGGGTTAGCATTAAGCTTAGGGTTAGGGTTAGGGTAAGGGTAAGGTTTAGGGTTAGGTTTAGGGTTAGGGTAAGGGTAAGGGTTAGGCTTAGGTTTAGGGTTAGAGTTAGGTTTAGAGTTAGGGTTAGGGTAAGGGTAAGTGCTAGGGTTAGTGTTAGTGTTAGGGTAAGTGTAACGGTGAGGGTTAGGGTTAGTGTTAGGGTTAGGGTAAGGATTAGGGTTAGGGTTAGGGTTAGTGTTAGGGTTAGCATTAAGTTTAGGGTTAGGGTTAGGGTAAGGGTAAGGTTTACGGTAAGGTTTAGGGCTAGGATAAGTGTAAGGATTAGGCTTAGGATTAGGGTTAGAGTTAGGTTTAGAGTTAGGGTTAGGGTAAGAGTAAGAGTTAGGGTTAGGGTTAGTGTTAGGGTTACGGTTAAGGTTAGGGTTAGGGTTAGGTCAGTGTAAGGGTTAGGGTTAGGATTAGCGTTAGGTGTAGGGTTAGGGTTTGGGTTAGGGTTAGGGTTAGGGTTACGGTAAGGGTAAGGGTTAGGGTTACGTTTAGGGTTAGGGTTAGGGTTTAGTGTTAGGGTTAGTGTTAGAGCTAGGGTAAGGTTTAGGGTTAGGGTTAGATTTAGGGTTAGGGTTAGGTTTAGGGTTACGGTAAGGGTAAGGGTTAGGGTTACGTTTAGCGTTAGGGTTAGGGTTTAGTGTTAGGGTTAGTGTTAGAGTTAGGGTAAGGTTTAGGGTTAGGGTTAGCGTTAGGGTTAGGGTTAGGTTAGGGTTAGGGTTAGGGTTAGGTGAAGGGTAAGTGTTAACGTTAGGGTTAGGGTTAGTTTTGAGGTTATGATAAGGCTAAGGGTTAGGGTTAGGGTTGGGGTTAGGGGTTAGGGTTAGGGTTAGGGTTAGGGTTAGGTTTAGAGTCTGGGCTGGGGTTAGGGTTAGGGTTAGCATTAAGTTTAGGGTTAGGGTTAGGGTAAGGGTAAGGTTTACGGTAAGGTTTAGTGCTAGGATAAGTGTAAGGATTAGGCTTAGGATTAGGGTTAGAGTTAGGTTTAGAGTTAGGGTTAGGGTAAGAGTAAGAGTTAGGGTTAGGGTTAGTGTTAGGGTTAGGGTTAAGGTTAGGGTTAGGGTTAGGTCAGTGTAAGGGTTAGGGTTAGGATTAGCGTTAGGTGTAGGGTTAGGGTTTGGGTTAGGGTTAGGGTTAGGGTTACGGTAAGGGTAAGGGTTAGGGTTACGTTTAGGGTTAGGGTTAGGGTTTAGTGTTAGGGTTAGTGTTAGAGCTAGGGTAAGGTTTAGGGTTAGGGTTAGATTTAGGGTTAGGGTTAGGTTTAGGGTTACGGTAAGGGTAAGGGTTAGGGTTACGTTTAGCGTTAGGGTTAGGGTTTAGTGTTAGGGTTAGTGTTAGAGTTAGGGTAAGGTTTAGGGTTAGGGTTAGCGTTAGGGTTAGGGTTAGGTTAGGGTTAGGGTTAGGGTTAGGTGAAGGGTAAGTGTTAACGTTAGGGTTAGGGTTAGTTTTGAGGTTATGATAAGGCTAAGGGTTAGGGTTAGGGTTGGGGTTAGGGGTTAGGGTTAGGGTTAGGGTTAGGGTTAGGTTTAGAGTCTGGGCTGGGGTTAGGGTTAGGGTAAGTGTTAGTGTTAGGGTTAGGGTAAGGGTTAGGGTTAGCATTAAGCTTAGGGTTAGGTTAGGGTAAAGGTAATGTTTAGGGTCAGGGTTAGAGTTACAGTCAGGGGTTAGGGTTAGGGTTAGCGTTGGGGTTATGTTTACAGTTATGGTTAGGGTAAGGGTAAGGGTTAGGGTAGGTTTAGTGTTAGGTTTAGGGTTAGGGTTAGGGTAAGGGTAAGGGTTAGGGTTAGGTTTACATTTAGAGTTAGGGTTAGGGTTAGGTTTAGGGTTAGGGTTAGGGTAATGGTAAGGTAAGGGTTAGGATTGGGTTAGGCTTAGGGAAAGGGTAAGGGTTAGGGTTAGGATTAGCATTAAGGTTAGGGTTATGGTTAGGGTTAGGGTAAGGCTTAGGGTTAGGGTTAGGGTTAGCATTAAGTTTAGGGTTAGGTTTAGGGTAAGGGTAAGGGTTAGGGTTAGGATTAGGGTTAGGGTTAGGGGTTAGGGTTAAGGTTAGGGTTAGGGTTAGGGTTAGGTTTAGGGATATGGTAAGGTTAAGTGTTTGGGTTAGGTTTAGGGTTAGGGTTAGGTTTAGGGTTAGGGTTAGGGTAAGGGTAAGGGTTAGGGTTAGGGTTAGGGTTAGGGTTAGGGTTAGCATTAAGTTTCGGGTTAGGGTTAGGGTAAGGGTAAGGTTTAGGTTTAGGTTTAGGGTAAGAATAAGGGTTAAAGTTAGGTTTAGGGTAAGGGTTAGGTTTAGGTTTAGGGTTAGGCTTAGCATTAAGGTTAGTGTTAGGGTTAGGGTTCAGGGTTAGGGTTAGGGTTAGGGTTAGGGTTAAGATTAGGATAAAGGTTAGGGTCAGGATTAGGGTAAGGGTAAGGTTTAGGGTTAGGTTTAGGGTTTTGATCATTGTAAGGTTTAGGTTAGTGTTAGTTTTAGGTTTAGGGTTAGGGATAGGATAAGGGTTAGGGTTAGGGTAAGGGTAAGGGTAAGGGTTAGGGTTAGGGTTAGGGTTAAAGTTAATGTTAGGGTTAGGGTTACGGTAGGGGTAAGTTAGGGTTAGGGTTAGGGTTAGGGAAAGGGTAAGGGTTTGGCTTAGGGTTAGGGTTAGGGTTAGCGTTAGGGTTAGGGTAAGGATTAGGGTTAGGGTTAGGGTTAGGGTTAGGGTTAGCATTAAGTTTAGGGTTAGGGTTAGGGTAAGGGTAAGGTTTAGGGTTAGGTTTAGGGTTAGGGTAAGGGTAAGGGTTACGCTTAGGTTTAGGGTTAGAGTTAGGTTTAGAGTTAGGGTTAGGGTAAGGGTAAGTGTTAGGGTTAGTGTTAGTGTTAGGGTAAGTGTAACGGTGAGGGTTAGGGTTAGTGTTAGGGTTAGGGTAAGGATTAGGGTTAGGGTTAGGGTTAGTGTTAGGGTTAGCATTAAGTTTAGGGTTAGGGTTAGGGTAAGGGTAAGGTTTACGGTAAGGTTTAGGGCTAGGATAAGTGTAAGGATTAGGCTTAGGATTAGGGTTAGAGTTAGGTTTAGAGTTAGGGTTAGGGTAAGAGTAAGAGTTAGGGTTAGGGTTAGTGTTAGGGTTAGGGTTAAGGTTAGGGTTAGGGTTAGGTCAGTGTAAGGGTTAGGGTTAGGATTAGCGTTAGGTGTAGGGTTAGGGTTTGGGTTAGGGTTAGGGTTAGGGTTACGGTAAGGGTAAAGGTTAGGGTTACGTTTAGGGTTAGGGTTAGGGTTTAGTGTTAGGGTTAGTGTTAGAGCTAGGGTAAGGTTTAGGGTTAGGGTTAGATTTAGGGTTAGGGTTAGGTTAGGGTTAGGGTTAGGTGAAGGGTAAGTGTTAACGTTAGGGTTAGGGTTAGTTTTGAGGTTATGATAAGGGTAAGGGTTAGGGTTAGGGTTGGGGTTAGGGGTTAGGGTTAGGGTTAGGGTTAGGGTTAGGTTTAGAGTCTGGGCTGGGGTTAGGGTTAGGGTAAGTGTTAGTGTTAGGGTTAGGGTAAGGGTTAGGGTTAGGGTTAGGGTTAGGGTAAGGGTTAGGTTTAGGGTTAGGGTTAGGTGTTAGGGTTAGGTTTAGGGTAAGGGTAAGGGTTAGGGTTAGGGTTAGGGATAGGCTTAGGTTTAGGGTTAGGGTTAGAGTTAGGGTTAGGGTTAGGGTAAGGGTAAGGGTTAGGGTTAGAGTTAGGGTTAGGGTTAAGATTAGGGTTAGGGTTAGGGGTTATGGTTAGCTTAAGCTTAGGGTTAGGGTTAGGGTAAAGGTAAGGGTTAGGGTTAGGGTTAGGGTTAGGGTTAGCATTAAGCTTAGGGTTAGGGTTAGGGTAAAGGTAAGGTTTAGGGTCAGGGTTAGAGTTACAGTCAGGGGTTAGGGTTAGGGTTAGCGTTGGGGTTATGTTTACAGTTAGGGTTAGGGTAAGGGTAAGGTTTAGGGTAGGTTTAGTGTTAGGTTTAGGGTTAGGGTTAGGGTAAGGGTAAGGGTTAGGGTTAGGTTTACATTTAGAGTTAGGGTTAGGGTTAGGTTTAGGGTTAGGGTTAGGGTAATAGTAAGGTAAGGGTTAGGATTGGGTTAGGCTTAGGGAAAGGGTAAGGGTTAGGGTTAGGATTAGCATTAAGGTTAGGGTTATGGTTAGGGTTAGGGTAAGGCTTAGGGTTAGGGTTAGGGTTAGCATTAAGTTTAGGGTTAGGTTTAGGGTAAGGGTAAGGGTTAGGGTTAGGATTAGGGTTAGGGTTAGGGGTTAGGGTTAAGGTTAGGGTTAGGGTTAGGGTTAGGTTTAGGGATATGGTAAGGTTAAGTGTTTGGGTTAGGTTTAGGGTTAGGGTTAGGTTTAGGGTTAGGGTTAGGGTAAGGGTAAGGGTTAGGGTTAGGGTTAGGGTTAGGGTTAGGGTTAGCATTAAGTTTCGGGTTAGGGTTAGGGTAAGGGTAAGGTTTAGGTTTAGGTTTAGGGTAAGAATAAGGGTTAAAGTTAGGTTTAGGGTAAGGGTTAGGTTTAGGTTTAGGGTTAGGCTTAGCATTAAGGTTAGTGTTAGGGTTAGGGTTCAGGGTTAGGGTTAGGGTTAGGGTTAGGGTTAAGATTAGGATAAAGGTTAGGGTCAGGATTAGGGTAAGGGTAAGGTTTAGGGTTAGGTTTAGGGTTTTGATCATTGTAAGGTTTAGGTTAGTGTTAGTTTTAGGTTTAGGGTTAGGGATAGGATAAGGGTTAGGGTTAGGGTAAGGGTAAGGGTAAGGGTAAGGGTTAGGGTTAGGGTTAAGGTTAAAGTTAATGTTAGGGTTAGGGTTACGGTAGGGGTAAGTTAGGGTTAGGGTTAGGGTTAGGGAAAGGGTAAGGGTTTGGCTTAGGGTTAGGGTTAGGGTTAGCGTTAGGGTTAGGGTAAGGATTAGGGTTAGGGTTAGGGTTAGGGTTAGGGTTAGCATTAAGTTTAGGGTTAGGGTTAGGGTAAGGGTAAGGTTTAGGGTTAGGTTTAGGGTTAGGGTAAGGGTAAGGGTTAGGCTTAGGTTTAGGGTTAGAGTTAGGTTTAGAGTTAGGGTTAGGGTAAGGGTAAGTGTTAGGGTTAGTGTTAGTGTTAGGGTAAGTGTAACGGTGAGGGTTAGGGTTAGTGTTAGGGTTAGGGTAAGGATTAGGGTTAGGGTTAGGGTTAGTGTTAGGGTTAGCATTAAGTTTAGGGTTAGGGTTAGGGTAAGGGTAAGGTTTACGGTAAGGTTTAGGGCTAGGATAAGTGTAAGGATTAGGCTTAGGATTAGGGTTAGAGTTAGGTTTAGAGTTAGGGTTAGGGTAAGAGTAAGAGTTAGGGTTAGGGTTAGTGTTAGGGTTAGGGTTAAGGTTAGGGTTAGGGTTAGGTCAGTGTAAGGGTTAGGGTTAGGATTAGCGTTAGGTGTAGGGTTAGGGTTTGGGTTAGGGTTAGGGTTAGGGTTACGGTAAGGGTAAGGGTTAGGGTTACGTTTAGGGTTAGGGTTAGGGTTTAGTGTTAGGGTTAGTGTTAGAGCTAGGGTAAGGTTTAGGGTTAGGGTTAGATTTAGGGTTAGGGTTAGGTTAGGGTTAGGGTTAGGTGAAGGGTAAGTGTTAACGTTAGGGTTAGGGTTAGTTTTGAGGTTATGATAAGGGTAAGGGTTAGGGTTAGGGTTGGGGTTAGGGGTTAGGGTTAGGGTTAGGGTTAGGGTTAGGTTTAGAGTCTGGGCTGGGGTTAGGGTTAGGGTAAGTGTTAGTGTTAGGGTTAGGGTAAGGGTTAGGGTTAGGGTTAGGGTTAGGGTAAGGGTTAGGTTTAGGGTTAGGGTTAGGTGTTAGGGTTAGGTTTAGGGTAAGGGTAAGGGTTAGGGTTAGGGTTAGGGATAGGCTTAGGGTTAGGGTTAGGGTTAGAGTTAGGGTTAGGGTTAGGGTAAGGGTAAGGGTTAGGGTTAGAGTTAGGGTTAGGGTTAAGATTAGGGTTAGGGTTAGGGGTTATGGTTAGCTTAAGCTTAGGGTTAGGGTTAGGGTAAAGGTAAGGGTTAGGGTTAGGGTTAGGGTTAGGGTTAGCATTAAGCTTAGGGTTAGGGTTAGGATAAAGGTAAGGTTTAGGGTCAGGGTTAGAGTTACAGTCAGGGGTTAGGGTTAGGGTTAGCGTTGGGGTTATGTTTACAGTTAGGGTTAGGGTAAGGGTAAGGGTTAGGGTAGGTTTAGTGTTAGGTTTAGGGTTAGGGTTAGGGTAAGGGTAAGGGTTAGGGTTAGGTTTACATTTAGAGTTAGGGTTAGGGTTAGGTTTAGGGTTAGGGTTAGGGTAATAGTAAGGTAAGGGTTAGGATTGGGTTAGGCTTAGGGAAAGGGTAAGGGTTAGGGTTGGGATTAGCATTAAGGTTAGGGTTATGGTTAGGGTTAGGGTAAGGCTTAGGGTTAGGGTTAGGGTTAGCATTAAGTTTAGGGTTAGGTTTAGGGTAAGGGTAAGGGTTAGGGTTAGGATTAGGGTTAGGGTTAGGGGTTAGGGTTAAGGTTAGGGTTAGGGTTAGGGTTAGGTTTAGGGATATGGTAAGGTTAAGTGTTTGGGTTAGGTTTAGGGTTAGGGTTAGGTTTAGTGTTAGGGTTAGGGTAAGGGTAAGGGTTAGGGTTAGGGTTAGGGTTAGGGTTCGGGTTAGGGTTAGGGTTAGCATTAAGTTTCGGGTTAGGGTTAGGGTAAGGGTAAGGTTTAGGTTTAGGTTTAGGGTAAGAATAAGGGTTAAAGTTAGGTTTAGGGTAAGGGTTAGGTTTAGGTTTAGGGTTAGGCTTAGCATTAAGGTTAGTGTTAGAGTTAGGGTTCAGGGTTAGGGTTAGGGTTAGGGTTAGGGTTAAGATTAGGATAAAGGTTAGGGTCAGGATTAGGGTAAGGGTAAGGTTTAGGGTTAGGTTTAGGGTTTTGATCATTGTAAGGTTTAGGTTAGTGTTAGTTTTAGGTTTAGGGTTAGGGATAGGATAAGGGTTAGGGTTAGGGTAAGGGTAAGGGTAAGGGTTAGGGTTAGGGTTAGGGTTAAAGTTAATGTTAGGGTTAGGGTTACGGTAGGGGTAAGTTAGGGTTAGGGTTAGGGTTAGGGAAAGGGTAAGGGTTTGGCTTAGGGTTAGGGTTAGGGTTTGCGTTAGGGTTAGGGTTAGGGTTAGGGTTAGGGTTAGGGTTAGCATTAAGTTTAGGGTTAGGGTTACGGTAAGGGTAAGGTTTAGGGTTAGGTTTAGGGTTAGGGTAAGGGTAAGGGTTAGGCTTAGGTTTAGGGTTAGAGTTAGGTTTAGAGTTAGGGTTAGGGTAATGGTAAGTGTTAGGGTTAGTGTTAGTGTTAGGGTAAGTGTAACGGTGAGGGTTAGGGTTAGTGTTAGGGTTAGGGTAAGGATTAGGGTTAGGGTTAGGGTTAGTGTTAGGGTTAGCATTAAGTTTAGGGTTAGGGTTAGGGTAAGGTAAGGTTTACGGTAAGGTTTAGGGCTAGGATAAGTGTAAGGATTAGGCTTAGGATTAGGGTTAGAGTTAGGTTTAGAGTTAGGGTTAGGGTAAGAGTAAGAGTTAGGGTTAGGGTTAGTGTTAGGGTTAGGTTTAAGGTTAGGGTTAGGGTTAGGTCAGTGTAAGGGTTAGGGTTAGGATTAGCGTTAGGTGTAGGGTTAGGGTTTATGTTAGGGTTAGGGTTAGGGTTACGGTAAGGGTAAGGGTTAGGGTTACGTTTAGGGTTAGGGTTAGGGTTTAGTGTTAGGGTTAGTGTTAGAGTTAGGGTAAGGTTTAGGGTTAGGGTTAGCGTTAGGGTTACGGTTAGGTTAGGGTTAGGGTTAGGTGAAGGGTAAGTGTTAACGTTAGGGTTAGGGTTAGTTTTGAGGTTATGATAAGGGTAAGGGTTAGGGTTAGGGTTGGGGTTAGGGGTTAGGGTTAGGGTTAGGGTTAGGGTTAGGTTTAGAGTCTGGGCTGGGGTTAGGGTTAGGGTAAGTGTTAGTGTTAGGGTTAGGGTAAGGGTTAGGGTTAGGGTTAGGGTTAGGGTAAGGGTTAGGGTTAGGGTTAGGGTTAGGTGTTAGGGTTAGGTTTAGGGTAAGGGTAAGGGTTAGGGTTAGGGTTAGGGATAGGCTTAGGGTTAGGGTTAGGGTTAGAGTTAGGGTTAGGGTTAGGGTAAGGGTAAGGGTTAGGGTTAGAGTTAGGGTTAGGGTTAAGATTAGGGTTAGGGTTAGGGGTTATGGTTAGCTTAAGCTTAGGGTTAGGGTTAGGGTAAAGGTAAGGGTTAGGGTTAGGGTTAGGGTTAGGGTTAGGGTTAGCATTAAGCTTAGGGTTAGGGTTAGGGTAAAGGTAAGGTTTAGGGTCAGGTTTAGAGTTACAGTCAGGGGTTAGGGTTAGGGTTAGCGTTGGGGTTATGTTTACAGTTAGGGTTAGGGTAAGGGTAAGGGTTAGGGTAGGTTTAGTGTTAGGTTTAGGGTTAGGGTTAGGGTAAGGGTAAGGGTTAGGGTTAGGTTTACATTTAGAGTTAGGGTTAGGGTTAGGTTTAGGGTTAGGGTTAGGGTAATGGTAAGGTAAGGGTTAGGATTGGGTTAGGCTTAGGGAAAGGGTAAGGGATAGGGTTAGGATTAGCATTAAGTTTAAGGTTAGGGTTAGGGTTAGGGTAAGGCTTAGGGTTAGGGTTAGGGTTAGCATTAAGTTTAGGGTTAGGTTTAGGGTAAGGGTAAGGGTTAGGGTTAGGATTAGGGTTAGGGTTAGGGGTTAGGGTTAAGGTTAGGGTTAGGGTTAGGGTTAGGTTTAGGGTTAGGATTAGGGTAAGGGAAAGAATTAGGGTTAGGTTACGGTTAGGGTTAGTGTTAGGGTTAGGTTTAGGGATATGGTAAGGTTAAGTGTTTGGGTTGGGGTTAGGGTTACGGTTAGGTTTAGGGTTAGGGTTAGGGTAAGGGTAATGGTTAGGGTTAGGGTTAGGGTTCGGGTTCGGGTTAGGGTTAGCATTAAGTTTAGGGTTATGGTTAGGGTAAGGGTAAGGTTTAGGGTTAGGGTTAGGGGAAGAATTAGGGTTAAAGTTAGGGTTAGGGTAAGGGTTAGGTTTAGGTTAATGGTTAGGCTTAGCATTAAGGTTCGTGTTAGGGTTAGGGTTAGGGGTTAGGGTTAGGGTTAGGGTTAGGGTTAAGGTTAGGATAAAGGTTAGGGTTAGGATTAGGGTAAGGGTAAGGTTTAGGTTTAGGATTAGGGTTTTGATCAGTGTAAGGTTTAGGTTAGTGTTAGTTTTAGGTTTAGGGTTAGGGATAGGATAAGGGTTAGGGTTAGGGTAAGGGTAAGGGTTAGGGTTAGGGTTAGGGTTAGGGTTAAAGCTAGGGCTAGGGTTAGGGTTACGGTAGGGGTAAGTTACGGTTAGGGTAAGGATTAGGGTTAGGGTTAGGTTTAGGGTTGGGGTTAGCATTAAGTTTAGGGTTAGGGTTAGGGTAAGGGTAAGGTTTAGGGTTAGGTTTAGGATTAGGGTAAGGGTAAAGGTTAGGCTTAGGTTTAGGGTTAGAGTTAGGTATAGAGTTAGGGTTAGGGTAAGGGTAAGTGTTAGGGTTAGGGTTTGTGTTAGGGTAAGTGTAACGGTGAGGGTTAGGGTTAGGGTTAGGGTTAGGGTAAGGATTAGGTTTAGGGTTAGTGTTAGGGTTATGGTTAGCATTAAGTTTAGAGTTAGGGTTAGGGTAAGGATAAGAGTTAGGGTTAGGGTTAGTGTTAGGGTTAGGGTTAAGGGTAGGGTTAGGGTTAGGTAAGGGTAAGGGTTAGGGTTAGGATTTGGGTTAGGGGTAGGGTTAGGGTTTGGGTTAGGGTTAGGGTTAGGGTTACGGTATGGGTAAGGGTTAGGGTTACGTTTAGGGTTAGCGTTAGGGTTTAGTGTTAGGGTTAGTGTTAGAGTTAGTTTAAGGTTTAGGGTTAGGGTTAGCGTTAGGGTTAGGGTTATGTTTAGGGTTAGGGTTAGGGTTAGGTGAAGGGTAAGTGTTAACGTTAGGGTTAGGGTTAGTTTTGAGGTTATGATAAGGGTAAGGGTTAGGGTTAGGGTTGGGGTTAGTGGTTAGGGTTAGGGTTAGGGTTAGGGTTAGGTTTACAGTTTGGGTTGGGGTTAGGGTTAGGGTAATTGTTAGTGTTAGTGTTAGGGTTAGCGTAAGGATTAGGGTTAGGGTTAGGGTTAAGGTTAGGGTAAGGGTTAGGGTTAGGGTTAGCGCTTTGGTAAGGGTTACTGTTAGGGTTAGGGTTAGCATTAAGCTTAGGGTTAGGGTTAGGGTAAAGGTAAGGGTTAGGGTAGGTTTAGTGTTAGGTTTAGGGTTATGGTTAGGGTAAGGGTAAGGGTTAGGCTTAGGTTTAGATTTAGAGTTAGGGTTAGGGTTAGGTTTAGGGTTACGGTTAGGGTAATGGTAAGGTAAGGGTTAGGATTGGGTTAGGCTTAGGGAAAATGTAAGGGTTAGGGTTAGGATTAGCATTAAGGTTAGGGTTAGGGTTAGGGTTAGGGTAAGGCTTAGGGTTAGGGTTAGGGTTAGCATTAAGTTTAGTGTTAGGTTTAGGGTAAGGGTAAGGGTTAGGGTTAGGATTAGGGTTAGGGTTAGGGGTTAGGTTTAAGGTTAGGGTTAGGGTTAGGGTTAGGTTTAGGGTTAGGATTAGGGTTAGGGAAAGGATTAGGGTTAGGTTACGGTTAGGCTTAGTGTTAGGGTTAGGTTTAGGGATATGGTAAGGTTAAGTGTTTGGGTTTGGGTTAGGGTTAGGGTTAGTTTTAGGGTTAGGGTTAGGGTAAGGGTAAGGGTTAGGGTTAGGGTTAGGGTTAGGGTTAGAGTAAGGGTAAGGGTTAGGTTTAGGGTTAGGGTTCGGGTTCGGGTTAGGGTTAGGGTTAGCATTAAGTTTAGGGTTAGGGTTAGGGTAAGGGTAAGGTTTATGGTTAGGGTTAGGGTAAGAATTAGGGTTAATGTTAGGGTTAGGGTAAGGGTTAGGTTTAGGTTTAGGGTTAGGCTTAGCATTAAGGTTAGTCTTAGGGTTAGGGTTAGGGGTTAGGGTTAGGGTTAGGGTTAAGGTTAGGATAAAGGTTAGGGTTAGGATTAGGGTAAGGGTAAGGTTTAGGGTTAGGGTTAGGGTTTTGATCAGTGTAAGGTTTGGGTTAGTGTTAGTTTTAGGTTTAGGGTTAGGGATAGGATAAGGGTTAGGGTTAGGGTAAGGGTAAGGGTAAGGGTTAGGGTTAGGGTTAGGGTTAGGGTTAAAGTTAGGGCTAGGGATAGGGTTACGGTAGTGGTAAGTTAGGGTTAGGGTTAGGGTTAGGTTTAGGGAAAGGGTAAGGGTTCGGCTTAGGGTTAGGGTTAGGGTTAGGGTTAACGTTAGGGTTAGGGTAAGGATTAGGGTTAGGGTTAGGGTTAGGGTTAGCATTAAGTTTAGGGTTAGGTTTAGGGTAAGGGTAAGGTTTAAGGTTAGGTTTAGTGTTAGGATAAGTGTAAGGGTTAGGCTTAAGGTTAGGGTTAGAGTTAGGTTTAGAGTTAGGGTTAGGGTAAGAGTAAGAGTTAGGGTAAGGGTTAGTGTTAGAGTTAGGGTTAAGGTTAGGGTTAGGGTTAGTTAAGGGTAAGGGTTAGGGTTAGGGTTAGGGTTAGGGTATGGTTAGGGTTTTGGTTAGGGTTAAGGTTAGGGTTACGGTAAGGGTAAGGGTTGGGGTTAGGTTTAGGGTTAGGGTTAGGGTTTAGTGTTAGGGTTAGTGTTAGGGTTAGGGTAAGGTTAGGGTTAGGGTCAGGGTTAGTGTTAGGGTAAGGGTAAGTGATAGAGTTAGGGTTAGGTTTAGGGTGAAGGTTAGGGTAAGGGTAAGGGTTAGGGTTAGGATTAGGGTTACAGTTAGACTAAGGGATAGGGTTAGGTTTAGGGTAAGGGTAACTGTTAAATTTAGGTTTAGGGTTTGGTCTAGGGTTAGGTTTGGGATTAGGGTTAGGATAAGGGTAAGGGTTAGGGTTAGGTTTAGGGTTAGGGTTAGGGTAAGGGTTAGGGTTAGGTTTGGGATTAGGGTAAGGGTTAGGGTTAGGGTTGGGGTTAGGGTAAGGGTTAGGGTAAGGGTAAGGGTTAGGTTTAGGTTTAGGTTTTTTGGTTAAGTTTATGTTTAAGATTAGACTAAGCGTCAGGGTTAGGGTTAGGGTTAGGGTAAGGAATAGGGTTAGGGTTAGGGTTAGGGTAAGGGTTAGATTAGGGTTAGGGTTAGGTTTAGTGTTAGGGGTTAGGGTTAGGGTTAGGGTAAGGGTAAGGGTTAGGGTTAGGGTTAGGGTTAGGTTTAGGGTAAGTGTAAGGGTTAGATTTAGGGTTAGGGATAGGTTCTGGATTAGGGTTAGGGTTAGGGTTAGGGTAAGGGTTAGGTTAAGGTTAGGGTTAGGGTTAGGGTTAGGGTAAGGGTTAGGGTTAGGTAAGGGTTAGGGTTAGGGTTAGGGTTAGGTTTACTGTTAGAGTTAGGAGAAGGGTAAGGGGTAGGGTTAGTTTTAGGGTTGGGGTTAAGGTTAGGGTTAGGGTTAGGGTAAGGGTAAGGGTTCAGGTTAGGGTTAATGTTAAGGTAATGGTTAGGGTTAGGGTTAAGGTTAGGGTTAGAGTGAGGGTTAGGGTTAGCGTTAGTGTTAGCTGTTAGGGTTAGGGTTAGGTTTAGTGTTAGGGAAATGGTTAGGGTTAGGTTTAGGTTTAGGGTTTGGGAAAGGGTAAGGGATAGGGTTAGGGTTAGTGTTAGGGTTAGGGTAAGGATTAGGGTTAGGGTTAGGCTAAGGGTAAAAGTTAGGGTTAGGGTTAGAGTGAGGGTTAGGGTTAAGGTTAATGTTATTGTTAGGTTTAGGATTAGGGTTAAGGAAAGGGTAAGGTTTAGGGTAAGGGTTAGTGTTAGGGTTAGGGTTAGGGTAAGGATTAGGGTTAGGGTTATTGTTAGGGTAAGGTTTAGGTTTAGGTGTAGGGTTAACATTAAGGGTAGGTTTTGGGTTAGGGTAATGGTAAGGGTTAGGCTTAGTGTTAGGGTAGGGCAAGCATTAGGTTTAGGGTTAGGGTTAGGGTAAGGGTTAGGGTTAAGGATAGGGTTAGCATTAAGGTTAGGGTTAGGCATAGGGTAAGTGTGAGGGTTAGGGTCAGGTATAGGGTTAGGTTTAGGGGTTAGGTTTAGGGTTAGGTTTAGGTTTAGGGTTAGGGTTAGGGTAAGGGTAAGGGTTAGCGTTAGGGTTAGTGTTAGGGTTAAGGTTAGGGTTAGGGTTAGGGTAAGGGTTAGGGTTAGGGTAAGAGTAAGGTTTATGGTTAGGGTTAGGGTTAGGGATAGAGTTAGGTTAAGGATTAGAGTTATGTTTAGGGTAGGGAAGAGTTACGGATAGAGTTAGGGTTAGGGTTAGCATTAACGTTAGGGTTAGGGTAAGAGTAAGGTTTAGGGTTAGGTTTAGAGTTAGGTTTATGGTTAGAGTCAGGGTAAGGGTAAGTGTTAGGTTTGAGGTTAGGGTTAGGTTAGGGTTACGGTAAGGTTAGAGTTAGGGTTAGAGTTAGGGTTAGGTTTAGGGTTAGGGTTAGGGTAAGGGTAAGTGTTAGGGTTAGGGTTAGGGTTAGGGTAAGGGTTAGGATTATGGTTAGTGTTAGGGTTAGGGTTAAGGTTAGGGTTAGAATTTGGGTAAGGGTAAGGGTTAGGGTTACGGTTAGGTGTTAGGATTAGGGTTAGGGTTAGGTTTATGGTTAGGGTAAGGGTAAGGTTTAGTGGTGGGGTTAAAGTTTGATGTTAGGGTTAGGGTTAGGGTTAGGGTTAGGGTTAGGGTTAAGGTAAGGGTAAGGTTTAGGTTTAGGGTTAGGGTTAGGTTTAGGGTAAGTGTAAGGGTTAGATTTAGGGTTAGGGATAGGTTTTGGTTTAGGGTTAGGCTTAGGGTTAGGGTTAGGATAAGGGTAATTGTTAGGGTTAAGGTTAGGGTTAGGGTTAGGGTTAGGGGAAGGGTAAGTGTTAGGGGTAGTTTTAGGGTTGGGGTTAAGATTAGGGTTAGGGTTAGGGTAAGGGTAAGGGTTAGGGTTATTGTTAGTGTTAGGGTAATGGTTAGGGTTAGGGTTAAGGTTAGGGTTAGAGTGAGGGTTAGGGTTAGGGTTAGTGTTAGGGGTTAGGGTTAGGGTTAGGGTAATGGTTATGGTTAGGGTTAGGGTTAGAGCGAGGTTTAGGTTTTGGGTTAGGGTAAGGGTAATTTTTAGGTTTAGGTTTGGGGTTAAGGTTAGGGTTAGGGTTAGGGTAAGGTTAAGGGTTCGGGTTAGGGTTAATGTTAAGGTAATGATTAGGGTTAGGGTTAAGATTAGGGTTAGAGTGAGGGTTAGGGTTAGGGTTAGTATTAAGTGTTAGGGTTAGGGTTACTGCTAGTGTTAGGGAAATGGTTAGGGTTAGGGTTAGAGTTAGAGTGAGGGTTAGGTTTTGGGTTAGGGTAAGTGTAATGGTTAGGGTAAGGTTTAGGGTAGGGCAAGCATTAGGGTTAGGGTTAGGGTTAGGGTAAGGGTAAGTGTTAGGGTTAGGGTTAGGGTTGGGGTTAGGTTTATGGTTAGGGTTAGGGTAAGGGTAGGGGTTAGGGTTAGGGTTAGGGTTGGGGTTAGGTTTAGGTTTAGGGTTAGGTTTATGGTTAGGGTTAGGTTTAGGGT
>JANJXV010000080.1:2175000-2180000 GCA_024803745.1 Megascapheus bottae
TACGGATAGGATTCGGGTTAGGGTTAGCATTAACGTTAGGGTTGGGGTAAGAGTAAGGTTTAGGGTTAGGTTTAGGGTGAGGGTTATGGTTAGCGTTAGGGTAAGGGTAAGTGATAAGTTTGGGGTTAGGGTTAGGTTAGGGTTAGGGTAAGGTTAGGGTTAGGGTCAGGGTTAGGGTTAGGTTTAGTGTTAGGGTTAGGGTAAGTGTAAGTGTTAGGGTTAGGGTTAGGGTTAGGGTAAGGGTTAGGATTTTGGTTAGTGTTAGTGTTAGGTTTAAGGTTAGGGTTAGAGTTTGGGTAAGGGTAAGGGTTAGGGTTAAGTTTAGGGGTTAGGATTAGGGGTAGGGTTAGTTTTATGGTTAGGGTAAGGGTAAGGTTTAGGGTTATGGTTAAGGTTTGATGTTAGGGTTAGTGTTAGGGTTAGGGTTAAGGTAAGGGTAAGGGTAAGGGTTAGGGTTAGGGTAAGTGTAACGTTTAGGGTTAGGGTTAGGGATAGTTTTAGGGTTAGGTTTAGGGTAAGTTTAAGGGTTAGGGTTAAGGTTAGGGTTAGGGTTAGGGTTAGGGTTAGCTTAAGGGTTAGGGTTAGGGTAAGGGTTAGGGTTAGGATTAGGGTTAGGTTTAGGTTTAGGGTTAGAGTTCGGGGAAGGGTAAGGGTTAGGGTTAGTTTTAGGGTTGGGGTTAAAGTTACGGTTAGGGTTAGGGTTAGGGTTAGGGTTAGGTTTAGGGTTAGCTTTAGGGTAAGGGTAAGGGTTAGGGTTAGGGTTATGGTTATGGTTAGGGTTTGGGAAAGGGTAAGGGTTAGGGTTAGGGATAGGGCTAGGGTTAGGGTAAGGATTAGGGTTAGGGTTAGGGTAAGTGTTAGGGTTAGGGTTAGGGTTAGAGTGAGGGTTAGGTTTTGGGTTAGGGTAAGGGTAAGGGTTATGGTTAGGGTTAGGGTTAGGATAAGGGTAAGGGTTAGGGTTACGGTTAGGGTTAGGGGTTAGGGTTAGGATTAGGGTTACGGTTAGGGTAAGGGTATGGGTTAGGGTTAGGGTTAGGTTTATGGTTAGGGTTAGATTAATGGTAAGGGTTAGGGTTAGGGTTAGGCTTAGGGTTGGGGTTAGGTTTAGGGTTTAGGGTTAGGGTTAGGATTAGGGTAAGTGTAAGTGTTAGGATTAGGTTTAGGGTTACGTTTAGGGTAAGGTAAGGATTAGGGTTAGGGTTAGGATTAGGTTTATCGTTAGGGTTAGGGTTAGGGTTAGGGGTTAGTGTTAGGGTTAGGGTTAGGGTTAGGTTTAGGGTTAGAGTTATGGTAAGGGTAATGGTTTGGGTTAGGGTTGGGTTAGGTTTAGGGTTGGGGTTAAGTTTAGGTTTAGGGTTAGAGTAAGGGTAAGGGTTAGGGTTAGGGTTACGGTTAGGGTAAGGGTTAGGGTTAGGGTTAGGTTTTGGTTTAGGGTTAGGGTTAGGGTTAGGGTTAGGGGTTAGGATTAGGGTTAATGTTAGGGTTAGTGTTAGCGTTAGTGATTAGTGTTAGGGTTAGAGTTAGGTTTAGGGTTAGGGTTAGGGTTAGGGTTAGGGTTAGGGTAAGTGTAAGGGTTAGGGTTAGGGTAAGGGTAAGGTTTATGGTTAGGGTTGGGGTTAGGGTTAGGGAAAGGGTGAGGGTTAGGGTTAGGGTTAGTGTTAGGGTAAGGATTAAAGTTAGGTTTAGGGTAGGGTAAGGTTTACGGATAGGGTTAGGGTTAGGGTTAGCATTGACGTTAGGTTTAGGGTAAGAGTAAGGTTTAGGGTTAGGGTTAGGGTTACGGTTAGGTTTAGGGTTAGGGTTAGGGTAAGGGTAAGTGTTAGGGTTAGGGTTAGGGTTAGGGTAAGGGTAGGGGTAAGGGTTAGGATTAGGGTTAGGGTTAGGTTTATGGTTAGGGTAAGTGTAAGGTTTAGGGTTAGGGTTAAAGTTTGATGTTAGGGTTAGGGTTAGGGCTAAGGTAAGGGTTAGGGTTAGGGTTAGGGTTAGGGCAAGTGTAAGGGTTAGGATTAGGGTTAGGGATAGGTTTAGGGTTAGGGTTAGGGTTAGGGTTAGGGTAAGGGTAACTGTTAGGTTTAAGGTTAGGGTTAGGGTTAGGGTAAGGGTTAGGGTTAGGGTAACGGTTAGGGTTAGTGTTAGGGTTAGGTTTGGAGTTAGAGTTAAGGGAAGGGTAAGGGTTAGGGTTAGTTTTAGGGTTGAGGTTAATGTTAGGGATAGAGTTAGGTTAAGGGTAAGGGTTATTGTTAGGGTTAGGGTTATTGTTAGGGTGATGTTTAGGGTTAGGGTTAGGGTTAGAGTGAGGGTTAGGGTTAGGGTTAGTGTTAGGGGTTAGGGTTAGGGTTAGGGTTAGTGTTAGGGTAATGGTTAGGGTTAGGGTTAGAGTGAGGGTTAGGATTTGGATTAGTCTAAGGGTAATGGTTAGGTTAGGGTAGGGCAAGCATTAGGGTAAGGGTTAGGGTAAGGGTAAGGGTAAGTGTTAGGGTTCGGGTTAGGGTTAGGGTTACGGTAAGGGTAAGGGTAAGGGTTAGGGTACAGGTAAGGTTTATGGTTAGGGGTAGGGTTAGGGTTAGGGTTAGGGAAAGGGTAGGGGTTAGGGTTAGGGTTAGATTTGGGTAAGGATTGGTGTTAGGGTTAGGGTAGGGTAAGGGTTACGGATAGGATTCGGGTTAGGGTTAGCATTAACGTTAGGGTTAGTGTAAGAGTAAGGTTTAGGGTTAGGTTTAGGGTTAGGGTTATGGTTAGGGTTAGGGTAAGGGTAAGGGTTAGTTTTTGGGTAGGGGTAGGTTAGGGTTAGGCTAAGGTTAGGGTTAGGGTCAGGTTAGGGTTAGGTTTAGTGTTAGGGTTAGGGTAAGTGTAAGTGTAAGTGTTAGGGTTAGGGTTAGCGTTAGGGTAAGGGTTAGGATTATGGTTAGTGTTAGTGTTAGGTTTAAGGTTAGGGTTAGAGTTTGGGTAAGGGTAAGGGTTAGGGTTAGGTTTAGGGGTTAGGATTAGGGTTAGGGTTAGTTTTATGGTTAGGGTAAGGGTAAGGTTTAGGGTTAGGGTTAAGTTTTGATGTTAGGGTTAGGTTTAGGGTTAGGGTTAAGGTAAGGGTAAGGGTAAGGGTTAGGGTTAGGGTTAGGATTAGGGTTAGGGTAAGTGTAACTTTTAGGGTTAGGGTTAGGGATAGTTTTAGGGTTAGGGTAAGGGTTAGGGTTAGGGTAAGATTAAGGGTTAGGTTTAAGGTTAGGGTTAGGGTTAGGGTTAGCTTAAGGGTTATGGTTAGGGTAAGGGTTAGGGTTAGGATTAGGGTTAGGTTTAGGTTTAGGGTTAGAGTTCGGGGAAGGGTAAGGGTTAGGGTTAGTTTTAGGGTTGGGGTTAAGGTTAGGGTTAGGGTTAGAGTAAGGGTAAGTGTTAGGGTTAGGGTTAGGGTTAGGGTTAGCATTAAGGTTATTGTTAGGGTTAGGGTTAAGGTTAGGGTAAGGGTTAGGGTTAGGGTTAGGGTTAGCATTAAGCTTAGGGTTAAGTTAAGGGTAATGGCAAGGGTTAGGGTTAGGATTAGGGTTAGGGTTAGGAGTTAGGGTTAAGGTTAGGGTTAGGGTTAGGGTTAGGTTTAGGTTAGGATCAGGGTAAGGTTAAAGATTAGTTTTAGGTTTAGGGTTAGGGTTAGGGTTAGGTTTAGGGTTAGGGTTAGGATAAGGGTAAGGGTTAGGGTTAGGGTTAGGGTTAGGGTAAAGGTTAGGGTTAGGGTTACGATTAGGTTTAGGCTTATGGTAAAGGCAGGGGTTAGGGTTAGGGTTAGGTTTAGGTTTAGGTTTAGGGTCAGGGTTAGGGTATGGGTAAGGGTTAGTGTTAGGGTTAGGTTTAGGGTTAGGTTTAGGGTTAGGGTTATGTTTAGGGATAGGGTAAGGTTAAGGGTTTGGGTTAGGGTAAGGGTAGGTTTAGGTTTAGGGTTAGGGTTAGGGTTAGGGTTATCGTTAGGGTTAGGGTAAGGGTAAGGGTTACGGTTAGGTTAGGGATAGGGTTAAAGTTACGGTTAGGGTTAGGGTTAGGGTTAGGGTAAGGGTAAGGGGTAGCGTTAGGGTTATGGTTAGGGTTTGGGAAAGGTAAGGGTTAGGGTTAGGGGTAGGGTTAGTGTTAGGGTAAGGATTAGGGTTAGGGTTAGGGTAATGGTTAGGGTTAGGGTTAGGGTTAGAGTGAGGGTTAGGTTTTGGGTTAGGGTAAGGGTAAGGGTTATGGTTAGGGTTAGGGTTAGGATAAGGGTAAGGGTTAGAGTTACGGTTAGGGTTAGGGGTTAGGGTTAGAATTAGGGTTACGGTTAGGGTAAGGGTAAGGCTTAGGGTTAGGGTTAGGGTTAGGGTTAGGTTTATGGTTAGGGTTAGAGTAAGGGTAAGGGTTAGGGTTAGGGTTAGGCTTAGGGTTGGGTTTAGGTTTAGGGTTTAGGGTTAGGGTTAGGATTAGGGTAAGTGTAAGTGTTAGGGTTAGGTTTAGGGTTACGGTTAGGGTAAGATAAGGATTAGGGTTTGGGTTAGGATTAGGTTTATCGTTAGGGTTAGGGTTAGGGTTAGGGGTTAGGGTTAGCGTTAGGGTTAGGGTTAGGTTTAGGGTTAGAGTTATGGTAAGGGTAATGGTTTGGGTTAGGGTTGGTTTAGGTTTAGGGTTGGGGTTAAGGTTAGGTTTAGGGTTAGGGTAAGGGTAAGGGTTAGGGTTAGGGTTAGGGTTAGGTTAAGGGTTAGGGTTAGGGTAAGGTTTTGGTTTAGGGTTAGGGTTAGGGTTCGGGTTAGGGTAAGTGTATGTGTTAGGGTTAGGGTGAGGGTTAGGTTTAGGATTATGGTTAGGGTAAGGGTTAGGTTTAGGTTTAGGGTTAGGTTTAGGGTTAGCCTAAGGGTAAGTGTTAGGGTTAGGTTTCGGGTTAGGGTAAGGGTAAGGGTTAGGGTTAGGGTTAGGGTTAGGTTTAGGATTATGGTTAGGGTAAGGGTTAGGGTTACGTTTAGGTTTAGGTTTAGGGTTAGCATAAGGGTAAGTGT
>JANJXV010000080.1:2190000-2192500 GCA_024803745.1 Megascapheus bottae
TTAGGGATAGGGTTAAAGTTAGGGTAAGGGTAAGTGTTAGGGTTAAGGTTAGGGTTAGGGTTAGGGTTAGAATTAGGGTTAGGTTTAAGGTTAGGGTTAGGGTTAGGGAAAGGGTAAGGGTTAGTGTTAGGGTTAGCGTTAGGTTTAGGGTAAGGGTTAGGGTCAGGGTTAGGGTTAGGTTCAGTGTTAGCATTAAGGTTATGTTTAGGTTTAGGGTAAGGGTAAGGGTTAGGGTTAGGGTTAGAGTAAGTGTTAGGGTTATGGTTAGGTGTTTGGGTTAGGGTTAATGTTAAAGTTAGGGTAAGGGTTAGGTTTAGGATAAGGGTAAGTGTTAGGGTTAGGGATAAGGTTACGGTAAGGGTTATCGTTAGGGGTTAGGGTTAGGGTTAGTGTTAGGGTAAGTGTTAGGGTTAGTTTTTGGGTTAGGGTTATGGTTACGGTAAGGGTTAGGGTTAGGGTTTGGGTTAGGTTTAGGGTTAGGGTAAGAGTTAGGTTTAGGGTTAGATTTAGTGGAAGGGATAAGGTTACGGTTAGGGTAAGGGTTAGGGTTAGGGTTAGATTTAGTGGAAGGGATAAGGTTACGGTTAGGGTAAGGGTTAGGGTTAGGGTAAGGGTAAGGGTTAGGGTTAGGGTTAGGGTTTGGTTTAGGGTTAGGGTTAGGGTAAGGGTAAGGGTTAGGGTTAGGGTTAGGGTTAGGTTTAGGGTAAGGGTAAGTGTTAGGGTTAGGGTTAGGGTTAGGTTTAGGTTTAGTGTTAGGGTAAGGTTTTGGGTTGGGGTTAGGTTTATGGTTAGGGTAAGAGTTAGGTTTAGGGTTAGATTTAGGGTAAGAGTTAGGGTTAGGGTAAGGGTTAGGGTTAGGGTTAGGTGTTAGGGTTAGGGTTAGGGTTAGGGTAAGGGTAAGGGTTAGGGTTAGGGATAGGGTTACGGTAAGGGTTAGGGTTAGGGGTTAGGGTTAGGGTAAGGGTTAGGTTTAGGATTTGGTTTAGGGTTATGGTTAGGGTAAGGGTTAGGTTTAGGGTAATGGTGAGGGTTAGGGTTAGGGTTAGGGTTAGAGTTAGGTTTAGGGTAAGGGTAAGTGTTAGGGTTAGGGTTAGGGTTAGGGTTATGTTTAGGGTTAAGGTAAGGGTTAGGGTTGGGGTTGTGTTTACAGTTCGGGTTAAGGTTAGGGTCAGGGTTAGGGTTAGGGTTAGGGTTAGGGTTAGACTTAGGTTTAGGTTTAGGGTTAGGGTAAGGGTTAGGGTTAGGGTTAGGGTTACGGAAAGTGTTAGGATTAGGTTTAGGGTTAGGGGTAGGGTTAGGGTTAGGAGTTAGGGTTAAGGTTAGTGTTAGACTTAGGTTTAGGGTTAGGGTTAGGGTAAGGGTTATGTTAGGGTTAGGGTTACGGAAAGTGTTAGGATTAGGTTTAGGGTTAGGGTTAGGGTTAGAGTTAGGAGTTAGGGTTAGGGTTAGGGTTAGACTTAGGTTTAGGGTTAGGGTTAGGGTAAGGGTTAGAGTTAGGTGTTAGGCATTAGGGTTAGGGTTATTGTTAGAGTTAGGGTAAGGGTTAGGTTTAGGGTAAGGGTAAGCGTTAGGGTTTGGGTTAGGGTTAGGGTAAGGGTTAGGGTTAGGGGTTAGGGTTAGGGTTAGGGTAAGTGTTAGGGTTAGGGTGTGGCTTAGGTTTAGGTTTAGGTTTAGGGTTATGATTAGTGTAAGTGTCAGTGTTAGGGTTAGTGTTAGGGTTAGGGTTAAGTTAGGTTTAGGGTTAGGGTAAGGGTAAGGTTAGGTTTAGGGTTATGGTTAGGGTTAGGGGTTAGGGCTAGGTTTAGGGTTAGGGTAAGTGTAAGGTTTAGGATTACGGTTAGGTTTAGGGGTTATGGTTATGGTTAGGGTTAGGGTTAAGGTAAGGGTAAGTGGTGTGGTTAGGGTTAGGGTTAGGGTAAGCGTTAGGGTTAGTTTTAGGTAAGAGTACGGTTTAGGGTTATGGTTAGGATTAGGGTTATGTGTATTGTAAGGGTAAGGGTTAGAGTTAGGTTTGGGGTTAGCGTTAAGATAAGGGTACGGGTTAGGGTTAGGGTTAGGTTCAGGGTTAGGTTTACGGTTAGGGTTAGGGTAAGGGTAAGGGTTAGGGGTAGAATTAGGGTAGGGGTAAGGGTGAGAGTTAGGGTTAGGGTCAGGGTTAGGGGTTAGGGTTAGGGTTAGGGATAGGGTAAGGGTAAGGGTTAGGGTTAGGGTAAGGGTTAGGGTTAGGGTTAGGTGTTAGGGTTAGGGTTATGGTTAGAGTTAGGGTAAGTGTTAGGGTTTGGGTTAGGGTTAGGGTAAGGGTTAGGGTTAGGGGTTAGGGTTAGGATTAGGGTTAGGGTAAGGGTTAGGGTTAGGGTTTGGCTTAGGTTTAGTGTTAGGGTTAGGGTTATGGTTAGTGTAAGTGTTAGGGTTAGGGTTAGTGTTAGGGTTAGGGTTAAGTTAGGTTTAGGGTTAGGGAAAGGGTAAGGTTAGGGTTAGGGTTATGGTTAGGGTTAGGGGT
>JANJXV010000080.1:2195000-2235000 GCA_024803745.1 Megascapheus bottae
AGGTTAGGGTTAGGTTTAGGGTTAGGGTTAGGGTAAGGGTAATGGTTAGGGTTAGTGTTAGTGTTAGGTTTAGGGTTAGGGTAAGGGTTAGGGTTAGGGATAGGGGTTAGGGTTAGGTTAGGGTTAGGGTTAGCATTAAGGTTAGGGTTAGAGTTAGGATTAGGGTTAGAGTTAGGGTTAGGGTAAGGTTAAGGGTTACGGTTAGGGTTAGTGTTAGGGTTAGGGTTAGGGTAAGGGTTAGGGTTAGTGTTAGGGTTAGGTGTTAGGATTAGTGTTAGGGTTAGGGTAAGGGTTAGCTTTAGGGTTAGGCTTAAGGTAAGGGTAAGGTTTAGGGTTAGGGTTAGGGTTAGGGTTAGGTGTTAGGGTTAGGGTTAGTGTTAGGGTTAGGGTAAGGGTAAGGGTTAGGGTTAGGGTTAGGGTAAGGGTAAGGTTTAGGGTTAGTCTTAGGGTTAGGGTTAGGGTTAGGGTTGGGGTTAAGGTTAGGGTTAGCATTAGGGTAAGGGTAAGGTTTAGGGTTAGGGTTAGGGTGAAGCTTAGGGTTACAGTTAAGGTTAGAGTTAGGGTAAGGGTAAATGTTAGGGTTAAGTTTAGGGTTAGGGTTAGGGTTAGGATTAGGGTTAGGGTAAGGGTAAGGGTTAGAGTTGGTGTTAAGGTTAGGGTAAGGGTAGGGTTAGGGTTAGGGTTAGGGGTTAGGATTAGGGTTAGGATTAGGTTTAAGGTTATGGTTAGGGTTAGGGTTAGGTTTAGGGTTAGGGTTAGTGTGAAGGTTAGGGTTAGTGTTAGGGTTAAAGTTAGGGTAAGGGTAAGTGTTAGGGTTAAGGTTAGGGTTAGGGTTAGGGTTAGGGTTAGGGTAAGGGTAAGGGTTAGGGTTATTGTTAAGTTTAGGGTAAGGGTTAGGGTTAGGGTTAGGGTTAGGGGTTAGGGTTAGGATTAGGGTTAGGGCTAGGTTTAGCGTTATGGTTAGGGTAAGGGCAAGGGTTAGGGTTAGGGTTATGGTTAGGATTAGGGTAAGGGTTTGGGTAAGGGTAAGGGTTAGGGTTAGGTTTACAGTTAGGGATAGGTTTAAGGTTAGGGTTAGGGTTAGGGGAAGGGTTAGGGTTAGGGTTAGGGTTAGTGTTAAGGTTAGGGTAAGGGTTAGGGTTAGGGTTAGGGTTAGGTTCAGAGTTAGCATTAAGATTGTGTTTAGGTTTAGGGTAAGGGTAAGAGTTAGGGTTAGGGTTAGGTGTTAGGGTCAGGGTTAGTGTTAGAGTTAGGGTAAGGGTTAGGGTTAGGTAAGGGTAAGGGTTAGGGTTAGGGATAGTGTTAGGTTTAGGATTAGGTTTAGGGTAAGGGTTAGGGTAAGGTTAAGGTTTAGGTTTAGGGTTAGTGTTAGATTTAGGGTTAGGATTAGGGTTAGGGTTAGGGTTAGGGATATGGTAAGGTTAAGGGTTAGGTTTAGGTTTAGGTTTAGGTTTAGGTTTAGGGTTAGGGTCAGGGTGAGGGAAAGGGTTAGGGTTAGTGCTGGGATGAGGGTTAGGGTTAAGGTTAGTGTTAGGGTTAGGGGGGGTAAGGGCAAGGGTTAGTGTTATGTTAGGTTTAGGGTTAGGGAAAGGGTAAGGCTTAGGGTTAGGGTTAAGGTAAGGTTAAGGTTTCGGTTAGGGTTAGGTTCAGGGTGAGCATTAAGGTTATGTTTAGGTTTAGGGTAAGGGTTACGGTTAGGGTTAGGGTTAGAGTTAGGGTTAGGGTTAGGGTTAGGGTTAGGGTTAGGTTTACGGTTAGGGTAAGGTTATTGGCTAGGGATAGTGTTAGTGTTAGGGTTAGGGTTAGGGTAAGGGTTAGGGTTAGGGATAGGGGTTAAGGTTAGGGTTAGGTTTAGGGTTAGCCTTAAGGTTAGGGTTAGGGCTAGGATTAGGTTTAGGGTTAGGGTTAGGGTAACGGTTAGGGTTAGGTTTAGGTGTTAGGGTTAGGGTTAGGGTTAGGTGTTAGGGTTAGGGTTAGGTTTAGGGTTAGGGTAAGGGTAAGGGTTAGGGTTAGGGTTAGGTTTAGGGTAAGGGTAATGGTTAGGGTTAGGGTTAGGGTTAGGGTTATGTGTTAGGGTTAGGGTTAGGGTAAGGGTAAGAGTTAGGGTTAGGGTTAGGGTTATGTTTAGGGTAAGGGTAAGTGTTAGGGTTAGGGTTAGGGTTATGTTTAGGGTAAGGGTAAGTGTTAGGTTTAGGGTTAGGGTTAGGGTTAGGTTTAGGGTTAGGGTAAGGGTTAGTTTTAGGCTTAGGTTTAGGGTTCGGGTTAAGGTTAGGGTTAGGGTTAGGGTAAGGGTAAGGGTTAGGGTTGAAGTTAAGGCTACGGTAAGTGTTAGGGTTAGGTTTAGGGTTAGTGTTAGAGTTTGGGGAAGGGTAAGGGTTAGGGTCAGGGTTAGGGTTAGGGTTAGGGTTAGGTTTAGGTTAGGTTTAGGGTAAGGGTTAGGGTTAGGGTAAGCGTAAGGGTTAGGTGTTAGGGTTAGGGTTAGGGTTAGGCTTAGGGTTTGGGTTAGGGTTAGGGTTAGGGTAAGGGTTAGGGTTAGGGTTAGGGTTAGGGTAAAGGTTAGGGTTAGGGCTAGGGTTAGGTTTAATGTAGTGGTTAGTGTTTGGGTTAGGGTGAGGGTTCTGGTAAGGGTTAGGTTTAATGTTAGTGTTAGATTTTAGGTTAGGGTTAGGCTTAGGGTAAGGATAAGGGTTAGGGTTAGGGTTAGGGTTAGGGTCAGGGGATAAGGTTAGGGTTAGGGTTAGGTTTAGGTTTAGGGTTAGGATTAGAGTAAGGGTAAGGGTAAGGGTTAGGGATAGGGTGAGGCTTAGAGAAAGGGTAAGGGTTATGGTTAGGGTTAGGGTTAGTGTTAGCCTTAACCTTAGGGTTAGGGTTAGGATTAGGGTTAGGGTTAGGGTAAGGATTAGTGTTAGGGTTAGGGTAAGGGTTAGGGTTAGGGTTAGGGTTAGGGTTAGCATTAAGTTTAGGGTTAGGTTTAGGGTAAGGGTAAGGGTTAGGGTTAGGATTAGGGTTAGGGTTAGGGGTCATTGTTAAGGTTAGGGTTAGAGTTAGGTTTTGGTTTAGGGTTAAAGTAAGGGTAAGGGTTAGGGTGAGGGTTAGGGTTAGGTTTAGGGTTAGGGTTAGGATACGGGTAAGGGTTAGGGTTAGGGTTAGGGTTAGTGTTAAATTTAGGGTTAGGATTAGGGTTAGGGTTAGGGTTAGGTTTAGGGATATGGTAAGGTTAAGGGTTAGGGTTAGGGTTAGAGTTAGGTTTAGGTTTAGGGTTAGGGTTAGGGTGAGGGTAAGGGTAAGTGTTAGAATTAGGGTTAGGTTTAGGGTTAGGGAAAGGGTAAGGGTTAGGGTTAGGGTTAACTTTAGGGTAAGGGTTAGGGTTAGGGTTAGATTCCGGGTTAGCATTAAGGTTATGTTTAGGTTTAGGTTAAGGGTAAAGGTTAGGGTAAGGGTTAGAGTTAGGGTTAGATTTAGGGGTAGGGTTAGGGTTAGGTTTAGGGTTAGGGTTAGGGTAAGGGTAATGTTTAGGGTTAGTGTTAGTGTTAGGGTTAGGGTTAGGGTAAGGGTTAGGGTTAGGGATAGGGGTTAGGATTAGGGGTAGGGTTAGGGTTAGCATTAAGGTTAGGGTTAGGGTTAGGGTTAGGGTAAGGTTTAGGGTTTTGGTTAGGGTAAGTTTTAGGGTTAGGTTTGGTAGTTAGGGTTAGGGTTAGGGTTAGAGTTAGGGTAAGGGTTAGGGTTATGGTAAGGGTAAGGGTTAGGGTTAGGGTTAGGGTTAGGGTTAGGGTAAGGGTTAGGGTTAGGGGTTAGGGTTAGGTTAAGGGTTAGGGTTAGGGTTTGGTTTAGGGTTAGGGTTAGGGTAAGGGTTAGGGTTAGGGTTAGGGTTATGTTTAGGGTAAGGGTAAGTGTTAGGTTTAGGATTAGGGTTAGTGTTAGGTTTAGGGTTAGGGTAAGGGTTAGTGTTAGGCTTAGGTTTAGGGTTCGGGTTAAGGTTAGGGGTAGGGTGAGGGTAAGGGTAAGGGTTAGGGTTGGGGTTAAGGCTACGGTAAGTCTTAGGGTTAGGTTTAGGGTTAGTGTTAGAGTTTGGGGAAGGGTAAGGGTTAGGGTCAGGGATAGGGTTAGGGTTAGGGTTAGGTTTAGGGTTAGGTTTAGGGTTAGGTTAGGGTTAGGGTTAGGGTTAGGGTTAGGGGTTAGGTTTAGTGTTAATGTTAGGGTTAGGGTCATGGTTAGGGAAATGGTGAGGGTTAGGGTTAGGGTAAATATTAGGGTTAGGGTTAGGTTAGTGTAAGGGTAAGGGTTAGGGTTAGGGTTAGGTTTAGGGTTTGGTTAGGGTAAAGGTTAGGGTTAGGGTTAGGGTTAGGGTTAGGGTAAGGTAAGCGTTAGGGGTAAGTTTAGGGTTAGGGTTAGGGATAGGGTTAGGGTAAGGTTTAGGGTTAGGGTAAGGTTTAGGTTTAGTGTTAGGGTTTGGTTTAGGTTTAGGGTTAGGCTAAGGATTAGGGTTAGCGTTAGGGTAAATGTTACGGTTAGGGTTAGGGTTAGGGTTAGCATTAAGATTAGGGTTAGTGTTAGGGTAAGGGTACGGGTTAGGTGTTAGGGTTAGGGTTAGGGTTAGGTTTAGGGTTTGGGTTAGGGTTAGGGTTAGGGTAAGGGTTAGGGTTAGGGTTAGGGATAGGGTAAAGGTTAGGATTAGGGTTAGGGTTAGGTTTAATGTAGTGGTTAGGGTTTGGGTTAGGGTGAGGGTTCGGGTAAGGGTTAGGTTTAATGTTTGTGTTAGCTTTTCGGTTACGGTTAGGGTTAGGGTAAGGTTAAGGTTTAGGTTTAGGGTTAGGGTTAGGGTCAGGGGATAGAGTTAGGGTTAGGGTTAGGGTTAGGGTTAGGGTTAGGGTTAGGGTAATGGTAAGGATTAGGTTTAGGTTTAGCGTTAGTTTTAGGGTTAGGCTTAGTGTAAGGGTAAGGGTTAGGATTAGGGTTAGGGTTAGGGTTATGGTTAGGGTTAGGTTTAGGGTTGGGGTTAGGGTTAGGGTAAGGGTAAGGGTTAGGGATAGGGTTAGGCTTAGAGAAAGGGTAAGGGTTATGGTTAGGGTTAGGGTTAGTGTTAGCCTTAACCTTAGGGTTAGGGTTAGGATTAGGGTTAGGGTTAGGGTAAGGATTAGTGTTAGGGTTAGTGTAAGGGTTAGGGTTAGGGTTAGGGTTAGGGTTAGCATTAAGTTTAGGGTTAGGTTTAGGGTAAGGGTAAGGGTTAGGGTTAGGATTAGGGTTAGGGTTAGGGGTCATTGTTAAGGTTAGGGTTAGAGTTAGGTTTTGGTTTAGGGTTAAAGTAAGGGTAAGGTTTAGGGTGAGGGTTAGGGTTAGGTTTAGGGTTAGGGTTAGGATTAGGGTAAGGGTTAGGGTTAGTGTTAGGGTTAGTGTTAAGTTTAGGGTTAGGATTAGGGTTAGGGTTAGGGTTAGGTTTAGGGATATGGTAAGGTTAAGGGTTAGGGTTAGGGTTAGAGTTAGGTTTAGGTTTAGGGTTAGGGTTAGGGTGAGGGTAAGGGTAAGTGTTAGAATTAGGGTTAGGTTTAGGGTTAGGGAAAGGGTAAGGGTTAGGGTTAGGATTAGCTTTATGGTAAGGGTTACGGTTAGGGTTAGGTTCCGGGTTAGCATTAAGGTTATGTTTAGGTTTAGGGTAAGGGTAAGGGTTAGGGTAAGGGTTAGAGTTAGGGTTAGAGTTAGGGGTAGGGTTAGGGTTAGGTTTAGGGTTAGGGTTAGGGTAAGGGTAATGGTTAGGGTTAATGTTAGTGTTAGGGTTAGGGTTAGGGTAAGGGTTAGGGTTAGGGATAGGGGTTAGGATTAGGGGTAGGGTTAGGGTTAGCATTAAGGTTAGGGTTAGGGTTAGGGTAAGGTTTAGGGTTTTGGTTAGGGTAAGTTTTAGGGTTAGGGTTGGTTGTTATGGTTAGGGTTAGGGTTAGAGTTAGGGTAAGGGTTAGGGTTATGGTAAGGGTAAGGGTTAGGGTTAGGGTTATGGTTAGGGTAAGGGTTAGGGTTAGGGGTTAGGGTTAGGGTAAGGGTTAGGATTAGGGTTTTGTTTATGGTTAGGGTTAGGGTAAGGGTTAGGGTTAGGGTTAGGGTTATGTTTAGGGTAAGGGTAAGTGTTAGGTTTAGGATTAGGGTTAGGGTTAGGTTTAGGGTTAGGGTAAGGGTTAGTGTTAGGCTTAGGTTTAGGGTTCGGGTTAAGGTTAGGGTTAGGGTTAGGGTAAGGGTAAGGGTTAGGGTTGGGGTTAAGGCTACGGTAAGTGTTAGGGTTAGGTTTAGGGTTAGTGTTAGAGTTTGGGGAAGGGTAAGGGTTAGGGTCAGGGATAGGGTTAGGGTTAGGGTTAGGTTTAGGGTTAGGTTTAGGTTTAGGGTAGGGTTAGGGTTAGGGTTAGGGTTAGGGGTTAGGTTTAGGGTTAGCGTTAGGGTTAGGGTCATGGTTAGGGAAATCTTGAGGGTTAGTGTTAGGGTAAATATTAGGGTTAGGGTTAGTGTTAGTGTAAGGGTAAGGGTTAGGGTTAGGGTTAGGTTTAGGGTTTGGTTAGGGTAAAGGTTAGGGTTAGGGTTAGGGTTAGTGTAAGGGTAAGGGTTAGGGTTAGGGTTAGGTTTAGGATTTGGTTAGGGTAAAGGTTAGGGTTAGGGTTAGGGTTAGGGTTAGGGGTAAGTTTAGGGTTAGGGTTAGGGATAGGGTTAGGGTAAGGTTTAGGGTTAGGGTAAGGTTTAGGTTTAGCGTTAGGGTTTGGTTTAGGTTTAGGGTTATGCTAAGGATTAGGGTTAGCGTTAGGGTAAATGTTAGGGTTAGGGTTAGGGTTAGAGTTAGCATTAAGATTAGGGTTAGTGTTAGGGTAATGGTAAGGGTTAGGTGTTAGGGTTAGGGTTAGGGTTAGGTTTAGGGTTTGGGTTAGGGTTAGGGTTAGGGTTAGGGTTAGGGTAAAGGTTAGGCTTAGGGTTAGGGTTAGGTTTAATGTAGTGGTTGGGGTTTGGGTTAGGGTGAGGGTTCGGGTAAGGGTTAGGTTTAATGTTAGTGTTAGCTTTTCGGTTTACGGTTAGGGTTAGGGTAAGGGTAAGGTTTACGGTTAGGGTTAGGGTTAGGGTTAGGTTTAGGGTTAGGGTTAGGGTAAGGTTTAGGGTTAGGTTTAGGTTTAGTGTTAGGTTTAGGGTTAGGTTTAGGGTAAGGGTAAGGGTTAGGATTAGGGTTATGGTTAGGGTTATGGTTAGGGTAAGGTTAAGGTTTAGGGTTAGGGTTAGGGTAAGGGTAAGGGTTAGGGATAGGGTTAGGCTTAGAGAAAGGGTAAGGGTTATGGTTAGGGTTAGGGTTAGTGTTAGCCTTAACCTTAGGGTTAGGGTTAGGATTAGGGTTAGGGTTAGGGTAAGGATTAGTGTTAGGGTTAGGGTAAGGGTTACGGTTAGGGTTAGGGTTAGGGTTAGGGTTAGCATTAAGTTTAGGGTGAGGTTTAGGGTAAGGGTAAGGGTTAGGGTTAGGATTAGGTTTAGGGTTAGGGGTCATTGTTAAGGTTAGGTTTAGAGTTAGGTTTTGGGTTAGGGTTAGAGTAAGGTAAGGGTTAGGGTGACGGTTAGGGTTAGGTTTAGGGTTAGGGTTAGGATAAGGGTAAGGGTTAGGGTTAGGGTTAGGGTTAAGTTTAGGGTTAGGGTTAGGGTTAGTGTTAGGTTTAGGGTTAGGATTAGGGTTAGGGTTAGGGTTAGGTTTAGGGATATCGTAAGGTTAAGGGTTAGAGTTAGGGTTAGAGTTAGGTTTAGGGTTAGGGATAGGGATAGGGTGAGGGTAAGGGTAAGGGTTTGAATTAGGGTTAGGTTTAGGGTTAGGGAAAGGGTAAGGGTTAGGGTTAGGGTTAGCTTTAGGGTAAGGGTTAGGGTTAGGGTTAGGTTCCAGGTTAGCATTAAGGTTATGTTTAGGTTTAGGGTAAGGGTAAGGGTTAGGGTTAGGGTTAGAGTTAGGGTTAGAGTTAGGGGTAGGGTTAGGGTTAGGTTTATGGTTAGGGTTAGGGTAAGGGTAATGGTTAGGGTTAGTGTTAGTGTTAGTGATAGGGTTAGGGTTAGGGTAAGGGTTAGGGTTAGGGATAGGGGTTAGGATTAGGGTTAGGGTTAGGGTTAGCATTAAGGTTAGGCTTAGGGTTAGGGTTAGGGTAAGGTTTAGGGTTTTGGTTAGGGTAAGTTTTAGGGTTAGGGTTGGTTGTTAGGGTTAGGGTTAGGGTGAGAGTTAGGGTAAGGGTTAGGGTTATGGTAAGGGTAAGGGTTAGGGTTAGGGTTAGGGTTAGGGTAAGGGTTACGGTTAGTGGTTAGGGTTAGGGTAAGGGTTAGGGTTAGGGTTTGGGTTAGGGTTAGGGTAAGGGTTAGGGTTAGGGTTAGGGTTATGTTTAGGGTAAGGGTAAGTGTTAGGTTTAGGATTAGGGTTAGGGTTAGGTTTAGGGTTAGGGTAAGGGCTAGTGTTAGGCTTAGGTTTAGGGTTCGTGTTAAGGTTAGGGTTAGGGTTAGGGTAAGGGTAAGGGTTAGGGTTGGGGTTAAGGCTACACTAAGTGTTAGGGTTAGGTTTAGGGTTAGTGTTAGAGTTTGGGCAAGGGTAAGGGTTAGGGTCAGGGATAGGTTTAGGGTTAGGTTTAGGTTTAGGGTTAGGTTTAGGTTTAGGGTAGGGTTAGGATTAGGGTTAGGGTTAGGGGTTAGGTTTAGGGTTAGCGTTAGGGTTAGGGTCATGGTTAGGGAAATGGTGAGGGTTAGGTTTAGGGTAAATATTAGGGTTATGGTTAGGGTTAGTGTAAGGGTAAGGGTTAGGGTTAGGGTTTGGTTTAGGGTTTGGTTAGGGTAAAGGTTAGGGTTAGGGTTAGGGTTAGTGTAAGGGTAAGGGTTAGGGTTAGGGTTAGGTTTACGGTTTTGTTAGGGTAAAGGTTAGGGTTAGGGTTAGGGTTAGGGTTAGGGTAAGGTAAGCATTAGGGGTAAGTTTAGGGTTAGGGTTAGGGATAGGGTTAGGGTAAGGTTTAGGGTTAGGGTAAGGTTTAGGTTTAGCGTTAGGGTTTGGTTTAGGTTTAGGGTTAGGCTAAGGATTAGGGTTAGCGTTAGTGTAAATGTTAGGGTTAGGATTAGGGTTAGGGTTAGCATTAAGATTAGGGTTAGGGTTAGGGTAAGGGTAAGGGTTAGGTGTTAGGGTTAGGGTTAGGGTTAGGTTTAGGGTTTGGGTTAGGGTTAGGGTTAGGGTTAGGGTTAGGGGTAGGTTAGGGTTAGGTTTAGGGTTAGGGTTAGGGTAAGGGTAATGGTTAGGGTTAGTGTTAGTGTTAGGTTTAGGGTTAGGGTAAGGGTTAGGGTTAGGGATAGGGGTTAGGGTTAGGTTAGGGTTAGGGTTAGCATTAAGGTTAGGGTTAGAGTTAGGATTAGGGTTAGAGTTAGGGTTAGGGTAAGGTTAAGGGTTACGGTTAGGGTTAGTGTTAGGGTTAGGGTTAGGGTAAGGGTTAGGGTTAGTGTTAGGGTTAGGTGTTAGGATTAGGGTTAGGGTTAGGGTAAGGGTTAGCTTTAGGGTTAGGCTTAAGGTAAGGGTAAGGTTTGGGGTTAGGGTTAGGGTTAGGGTTAGGTGTTAGGGTTAGGGTTAGTGTTAGGGTTAGGGTAAGCGTAAGGGTTAGGGTTAGGGTTAGGGTAAGGGTAAGGTTTAGGGTTAGTCTTAGGGTTAGGGTTAGGGTTAGGGTTGGGGTTAAGGTTAGGGTTAGCATTAGGGTAAGGGTAAGGTTTAGGGTTAGGGTTAGGGTGAAGCTTAGGTTTACAGTTAAGGTTAGAGTTAGGGTAAGGGTAAATGTTAGGGTTAAGTTTAGGGTTAGGGTTAGGGTTAGGATTAGGGTTAGGGTAAGGGTAAGGGTTAGAGTTGGTGTTAAGGTTAGGGTAAGGGTTAGGGTTAGGGTTAGGGTTAGGGTTTAGGGTTAGGGTTAGGATTAGGTTTAAGGTTATGGTTAGGGTTAGGGTTAGGTTTAGGGTTAGGGTTAGTGTGAAGGTTAGGGTTAGTGTTAGGGTTAAAGTTAGGGTAAGGGTAAGTGTTAGGGTTAAGGTTAGGGTTAGGGTTAGGGTTAGGGTTAGGGTAAGGGTAAGGGTTAGGGTTATTGTTAAGTTTAGGGTAAGGGTTAGGGTTAGGGTTAGGGTTAGGGGTTAGGGTTAGGATTAGGGTTAGGGCTAGGTTTAGCGTTATGGTTAGGGTAAGGGCAAGGGTTAGGGTTAGGGTTATGGTTAGGATTAGGGTAAGGGTTTGGGTAAGGGTAAGGGTTAGGGTTAGGTTTACAGTTAGGGATAGGTTTAAGGTTAGGGTTAGGGTTAGGGTAAGGGTTAGGGTTAGGGTTAGGGTTAGTGTTAAGGTTAGGGTAAGGGTTAGGGTTAGGGTTAGGGTTAGGTTCAGAGTTAGCATTAAGAATGTGTTTAGGTTTAGGGTAAGGGTAAGAGTTAGGGTTAGGGTTAGGTGTTAGGGTCAGGGTTAGTGTTAGAGTTAGGGTAAGGGTTAGGGTTAGGTAAGGGTAAGGGTTAGGGTTAGGGATAGTGTTAGGTTTAGGATTAGGTTTAGGGTAAGGGTTAGGGTAAGGTTAAGGTTTAGGTTTAGGGTTAGTGTTAGATTTAGGGTTAGGATTAGGGTTAGGGTTAGGGTTAGGGATATGGTAAGGTTAAGGGTTAGGGTTAGGTTTAGGTTTAGGTTTAGGTTTAGGTTTAGGGTTAGGGTCAGGGTGAGGGAAAGGGTTAGGGTTAGTGCTGGGATGAGGGTTAGGGTTAAGGTTAGTGTTAGGGTTAGGGGGGGTAAGGGCAAGGGTTAGTGTTATGTTAGGTTTAGGGTTAGGGAAAGGGTAAGGCTTAGGGTTAGGGTTAAGGTAAGGTTAAGGTTTCGGTTAGGGTTAGGTTCAGGGTGAGCATTAAGGTTATGTTTAGGTTTAGGGTAAGGGTTACGGTTAGGGTTAGGGTTAGAGTTAGGGTTAGGGTTAGGGTTAGGGTTAGGGTTAGGTTTACGGTTAGGGTAAGGTTATTGGCTAGGGATAGTGTTAGTGTTAGGGTTAGGGTTAGGGTAAGGGTTAGGGTTAGGGATAGGGGTTAAGGTTAGGGTTAGGTTTAGGGTTAGCCTTAAGGTTAGGGTTAGGGCTAGGATTAGGTTTAGGGTTAGGGTTAGGGTAACGGTTAGGGTTAGGTTTAGGTGTTAGGGTTAGGGTTAGGGTTAGGTGTTAGGGTTAGGGTTAGGTTTAGGGTTAGGGTAAGGGTAAGGGTTAGGGTTAGGGTTAGGTTTAGGGTAAGGGTAAGGGTTAGGGTTAGGGTTAGGGTTAGGGTTATGTGTTAGGGTTAGGGTTAGGGTAAGGGTAAGAGTTAGGGTTAGGGTTAGGGTTATGTTTAGGGTAAGGGTAAGTGTTAGGGTTAGGGTTAGGGTTATGTTTAGGGTAAGGGTAAGTGTTAGGTTTAGGGTTAGGGTTAGGGTTAGGTTTAGGGTTAGGGTAAGGGTTAGTTTTAGGCTTAGGTTTAGGGTTCGGGTTAAGGTTAGGGTTAGGGTTAGGGTTAGGGTAAGGGTAAGGGTTAGGGTTGAAGTTAAGGCTACGGTAAGTGTTAGGGTTAGGTTTAGGGTTAGTGTTAGAGTTTGGGGAAGGGTAAGGGTTAGGGTCAGGGTTAGGGTTAGGGTTAGGGTTAGGTTTAGGTTAGGTTTAGGGTAAGGGTTAGGGTTAGGGTAAGCGTAAGGGTTAGGTGTTAGGGTTAGGGTTAGGGTTAGGCTTAGGGTTTGGGTTAGGGTTAGGGTTAGGGTAAGGGTTAGGGTTAGGGTTAGTGTTAGGGTAAAGGTTAGGGTTAGGGTTAGGGTTAGGTTTAATGTAGTGGTTAGTGTTTGGGTTAGGGTGAGGGTTCTGGTAAGGGTTAGGTTTAATGTTAGTGTTAGATTTTAGGTTAGGGTTAGGCTTAGGGTAAGGGTAAGGGTTAGGGTTAGGGTTAGGGTTAGGGTCAGGGGATAAGGTTAGGGTTAGGGTTAGGTTTAGGTTTAGGGTTAGGATTAGGGTAAGGGTAAGGGTAAGGGTTAGGGATAGGGTGAGGCTTAGAGAAAGGGTAAGGGTTATGGTTAGGGTTAGGGTTAGTGTTAGCCTTAACCTTAGGGTTAGGGTTAGGATTAGGGTTAGGGTTAGGGTAAGGATTAGTGTTAGGGTTAGGGTAAGGGTTAGGGTTAGGGTTAGGATTAGGGTTAGCATTAAGTTTAGGGTTAGGTTTAGGGTAAGGGTAAGGGTTAGGGTTAGGATTAGGGTTAGGGTTAGGGGTCATTGTTAAGGTTAGGGTTAGAGTTAGGTTTTGGTTTAGGGTTAAAGTAAGGGTAAGGGTTAGGGTGAGGGTTAGGGTTAGGTTTAGGGTTAGGGTTAGGATACGGGTAAGGGTTAGGGTTAGGGTTAGGGTTAGTGTTAAGTTTAGGGTTAGGATTAGGGTTAGGGTTAGGGTTAGGTTTAGGGATATGGTAAGGTTAAGGGTTAGGGTTAGGGTTAGAGTTAGGTTTAGGTTTAGGGTTAGGGTTAGGGTGAGGGTAAGGGTAAGTGTTAGAATTAGGGTTAGGTTTAGGGTTAGGGAAAGGGTAAGGGTTAGGGTTAGGGTTAACTTTAGGGTAAGGGTTAGGGTTAGGGTTAGATTCCGGGTTAGCATTAAGGTTATGTTTAGGTTTAGGTTAAGGGTAAAGGTTAGGGTAAGGGTTAGAGTTAGGGTTAGATTTAGGGGTAGGGTTAGGGTTAGGTTTAGGGTTAGGGTTAGGGTAAGGGTAATGTTTAGGGTTAGTGTTAGTGTTAGGGTTAGGGTTAGGGTAAGGGTTAGGGTTAGGGATAGGGGTTAGGATTAGGGGTAGGGTTAGGGTTAGCATTAAGGTTAGGGTTAGGGTTAGGGTTAGGGTAAGGTTTAGGGTTTTGGTTAGGGTAAGTTTTAGGGTTAGGTTTGGTAGTTAGGGTTAGGGTTAGGGTTAGAGTTAGGGTAAGGGTTAGGGTTATGGTAAGGGTAAGGGTTAGGGTTAGGGTTAGGGTTAGGGTTAGGGTAAGGGTTAGGGTTAGGGGTTAGGGTTAGGTTAAGGGTTAGGGTTAGGGTTTGGTTTAGGGTTAGGGTTAGGGTAAGGGTTAGGGTTAGGGTTAGGGTTATGTTTAGGGTAAGGGTAAGTGTTAGGTTTAGGATTAGGGTTAGTGTTAGGTTTAGGGTTAGGATAAGGGTTAGTGTTAGGCTTAGGTTTAGGGTTCGGGTTAAGGTTAGGGGTAGGGTGAGGGTAAGGGTAAGGGTTAGGGTTGGGGTTAAGGCTACGGTAAGTCTTAGGGTTAGGTTTAGGGTTAGTGTTAGAGTTTGGGGAAGGGTAAGGGTTAGGGTCAGGGATAGGGTTAGGGTTAGGGTTAGGTTTATGGTTAGGTTTAGGGTTAGGTTAGGGTTAGGGTTAGGGTTAGGGTTAGGGGTTAGGTTTAGTGTTAATGTTAGGGTTAGGGTCATGGTTAGGGAAATGGTGAGGGTTAGGGTTAGGGTAAATATTAGGGTTAGGGTTAGGTTAGTGTAAGGGTAAGGGTTAGGGTTACGGTTAGGTTTAGGGTTTGGTTAGGGTAAAGGTTAGGGTTAGGGTTAGGGTTAGGGTAAGGTAAGCGTTAGGGGTAAGTTTAGGGTTAGGGTTAGGGATAGGGTTAGGGTAAGGTTTAGGGTTAGGGTAAGGTTTAGGTTTAGTGTTAGGGTTTGGTTTAGGTTTAGGGTTAGGCTAAGGATTAGGGTTAGCGTTAGGGTAAATGTTACGGTTAGGGTTAGGGTTAGGGTTAGCATTAAGATTAGGGTTAGTGTTAGGGTAAGGGTACGGGTTAGGTGTTAGGGTTAGGGTTAGGGTTAGGTTTAGGGTTTGGGTTAGGGTTAGGGTTAGGGTAAGGGTTAGGGTTAGGGTTAGGGATAGGGTAAAGGTTAGGATTAGGGTTAGGGTTAGGTTTAATGTAGTGGTTAGGGTTTGGGTTAGGGTGAGGGTTCGGGTAAGGGTTAGGTTTAATGTTTGTGTTAGCTTTTCGGTTACGGTTAGGGTTAGGGTAAGGTTAAGGTTTAGGTTTAGGGTTAGGGTTAGGGTCAGGGGATAGAGTTAGGGTTAGGGTTAGGGTTAGGGTTAGGGTTAGGTAATGGTAAGGATTAGGTTTAGGTTTAGCGTTAGGTTTAGGGTTAGGCTTAGGGTAAGGGTAAGGGTTAGGATTAGGGTTAGGGTTAGGGTTATGGTTAGGGTTAGGTTTAGGGTTGGAGTTAGGGTTAGGGTAAGGGTAAGGGTTAGGGATAGGGTTAGGCTTAGAGAAAGGGTAAGGGTTATGGTTAGGGTTAGGGTTAGTGTTAGCCTTAACCTTAGGGTTAGGGTTAGGATTAGGGTTAGGGTTAGGGTAAGGATTAGTGTTAGGGTTAGTGTAAGGGTTAGGGTTAGGGTTAGGGTTAGGGTTAGCATTAAGTTTAGGGTTAGGTTTAGGGTAAGGGTAAGGGTTAGGGTTAGGATTAGGGTTAGGGTTAGGGGTCATTGTTAAGGTTAGGGTTAGAGTTAGGTTTTGGTTTAGGGTTAAAGTAAGGGTAAGGTTTAGGGTGAGGGTTAGGGTTAGGTTTAGGGTTAGGGTTAGGATTAGGGTAAGGGTTAGGGTTAGTGTTAGGGTTAGTGTTAAGTTTAGGGTTAGGATTAGGGTTAGGGTTAGGGTTAGGTTTAGGGATATGGTAAGGTTAAGGGTTAGGGTTAGGGTTAGAGTTAGGTTTAGGTTTAGGGTTAGGGTTAGGGTGAGGGTAAGGGTAAGTGTTAGAATTAGGGTTAGGTTTAGGGTTAGGGAAAGGGTAAGGGTTAGGGTTAGGATTAGCTTTATGGTAAGGGTTACGGTTAGGGTTAGGTTCCGGGTTAGCATTAAGGTTATGTTTAGGTTTAGGGTAAGGGTAAGGGTTAGGGTAAGGGTTAGAGTTAGGGTTAGAGTTAGGGGTAGGGTTAGGGTTAGGTTTAGGGTTAGGGTTAGGGTAAGGGTAATGGTTAGGGTTAATGTTAGTGTTAGGGTTAGGGTTAGGGTAAGGGTTAGGGTTAGGGATAGGGGTTAGGATTAGGGGTAGGGTTAGGGTTAGCATTAAGGTTAGGGTTAGGGTTAGGGTAAGGTTTAGGGTTTTGGTTAGGGTAAGTTTTAGGGTTAGGGTTGGTTGTTATGGTTAGGGTTAGGGTTAGAGTTAGGGTAAGGGTTAGGGTTATGGTAAGGGTAAGGGTTAGGGTTAGGGTTATGGTTAGGGTAAGGGTTAGGGTTAGGGGTTAGGGTTAGGGTAAGGGTTAGGGTTAGGGTTTTGTTTATGGTTAGGGTTAGGGTAAGGGTTAGGGTTAGGGTTAGGGTTATGTTTAGGGTAAGGGTAAGTGTTAGGTTTAGGATTAGGGTTAGGGTTAGGTTTAGGGTTAGGGTAAGGGTTAGTGTTAGGCTTAGGTTTAGGGTTCGGGTTAAGGTTAGGGTTAGGGTTAGGATTAGGTTTAGGGTTAGGGTAAGCGTTAGGGTTAGGGTTAGGGTTAGCCTTAAGGTTAGGCTTAGGGTTAGGGTAAGGGTAAGGGTTAGGTTCAGGGTTAGGGTTAGGATCAGTTGTTAGGGTTAGGGTTAGGGTTAGGGTAAGGGTTAGGTTTAGGGTAAGGATTAGGTTTAGGGTTAGGGTTAGGTTTAAGGTTAGGGTTAGGGTAATGGTTAGGGTTAGGGTTAGGGTAAGGGTTAGGTTTAGGGTTAGGGTTAGTGTAGGGGTAAGGATTAGAGTTAGGGTTAGGGGTAGGGTTAGGGGTTAGGTTTAGGGAGAGGGTTAGGGTTAGGTTAAGGGTTAGGGTTTGGGTTAGGTTTATGTTTAGGGTAAGGGTAAGTGTTAGGTTTAGGATTAGGGTTAGGGTTAGGTTTAGGGTTAGGGTAAGGGTTAGTGTTAGGCTTAGGTTTAGGGTTCGGGTTAAGGTTAGGGTTAGGGTTAGGGTAAGGGTAAGGGTTAGGGTTGGGGTTAAGGCTACGGTAAGTGTTAGGGTTAGGTTTAGGGTTAGTGTTAGAGTTTGGGGAAGGGTAAGGGTTAGGGTCAGGGATAGGGTTAGGGTTAGGGTTAGGTTTAGGGTTAGGTTTAGGTTTAGGGTAGGGTTAGGGTTAGGGTTAGGGGTTAGGTTTAGGGTTAGCGTTAGGGTTAGGGTCATGGTTAGGGAAATCTTGAGGGTTAGTGTTAGGGTAAATATTAGGGTTAGGGTTAGTGTTAGTGTAAGGGTAAGGGTTAGGGTTAGGGTTAGGTTTAGGGTTTGGTTAGGGTAAAGGTTAGGGTTAGGGTTAGGGTTAGTGTAAGGGTAAGGGTTAGGGTTAGGGTTAGGTTTAGGATTTGGTTAGGGTAAAGGTTAGGGTTAGGGTTAGGGTTAGGGTTAGGGGTAAGTTTAGGGTTAGGGTTAGGGATAGGGTTAGGGTAAGGTTTAGGGTTAGGGTAAGGTTTAGGTTTAGCGTTAGGGTTTGGTTTAGGTTTAGGGTTATGCTAAGGATTAGGGTTAGCGTTAGGGTAAATGTTAGGGTTAGGGTTAGGGTTAGAGTTAGCATTAAGATTAGGGTTAGTGTTAGGGTAATGGTAAGGGTTAGGTGTTAGGGTTAGGGTTAGGGTTAGGTTTAGGGTTTGGGTTAGGGTTAGGGTTAGGGTTAGGGTTAGGGTAAAGGTTAGGCTTAGGGTTAGGGTTAGGTTTAATGTAGTGGTTGGGGTTTGGGTTAGGGTGAGGGTTCGGGTAAGGGTTAGGTTTAATGTTAGTGTTAGCTTTTCGGTTTACGGTTAGGGTTAGGGTAAGGGTAAGGTTTACGGTTAGGGTTAGGGTTAGGGTTAGGTTTAGGGTTAGGGTTAGGGTAAGGTTTAGGGTTAGGTTTAGGTTTAGTGTTAGGTTTAGGGTTAGGTTTAGGGTAAGGGTAAGGGTTAGGATTAGGGTTATGGTTAGGGTTATGGTTAGGGTAAGGTTAAGGTTTAGGGTTAGGGTTAGGGTAAGGGTAAGGGTTAGGGATAGGGTTAGGCTTAGAGAAAGGGTAAGGGTTATGGTTAGGGTTAGGGTTAGTGTTAGCCTTAACCTTAGGGTTAGGGTTAGGATTAGGGTTAGGGTTAGGGTAAGGATTAGTGTTAGGGTTAGGGTAAGGGTTACGGTTAGGGTTAGGGTTAGGGTTAGGGTTAGCATTAAGTTTAGGGTGAGGTTTAGGGTAAGGGTAAGGGTTAGGGTTAGGATTAGGTTTAGGGTTAGGGGTCATTGTTAAGGTTAGGTTTAGAGTTAGGTTTTGGGTTAGGGTTAGAGTAAGGTAAGGGTTAGGGTGACGGTTAGGGTTAGGTTTAGGGTTAGGGTTAGGATAAGGGTAAGGGTTAGGGTTAGGGTTAGGGTTAAGTTTAGGGTTAGGGTTAGGGTTAGTGTTAGGTTTAGGGTTAGGATTAGGGTTAGGGTTAGGGTTAGGTTTAGGGATATCGTAAGGTTAAGGGTTAGAGTTAGGGTTAGAGTTAGGTTTAGGGTTAGGGATAGGGATAGGGTGAGGGTAAGGGTAAGGGTTTGAATTAGGGTTAGGTTTAGGGTTAGGGAAAGGGTAAGGGTTAGGGTTAGGGTTAGCTTTAGGGTAAGGGTTAGGGTTAGGGTTAGGTTCCAGGTTAGCATTAAGGTTATGTTTAGGTTTAGGGTAAGGGTAAGGGTTAGGGTTAGGGTTAGAGTTAGGGTTAGAGTTAGGGGTAGGGTTAGGGTTAGGTTTATGGTTAGGGTTAGGGTAAGGGTAATGGTTAGGGTTAGTGTTAGTGTTAGTGATAGGGTTAGGGTTAGGGTAAGGGTTAGGGTTAGGGATAGGGGTTAGGATTAGGGTTAGGGTTAGGGTTAGCATTAAGGTTAGGCTTAGGGTTAGGGTTAGGGTAAGGTTTAGGGTTTTGGTTAGGGTAAGTTTTAGGGTTAGGGTTGGTTGTTAGGGTTAGGGTTAGGGTGAGAGTTAGGGTAAGGGTTAGGGTTATGGTAAGGGTAAGGGTTAGGGTTAGGGTTAGGGTTAGGGTAAGGGTTACGGTTAGTGGTTAGGGTTAGGGTAAGGGTTAGGGTTAGGGTTTGGGTTAGGGTTAGGGTAAGGGTTAGGGTTAGGGTTAGGGTTATGTTTAGGGTAAGGGTAAGTGTTAGGTTTAGGATTAGGGTTAGGGTTAGGTTTAGGGTTAGGGTAAGGGCTAGTGTTAGGCTTAGGTTTAGGGTTCGTGTTAAGGTTAGGGTTAGGGTTAGGGTAAGGGTAAGGGTTAGGGTTGGGGTTAAGGCTACACTAAGTGTTAGGGTTAGGTTTAGGGTTAGTGTTAGAGTTTGGGCAAGGGTAAGGGTTAGGGTCAGGGATAGGTTTAGGGTTAGGTTTAGGTTTAGGGTTAGGTTTAGGTTTAGGGTAGGGTTAGGATTAGGGTTAGGGTTAGGGGTTAGGTTTAGGGTTAGCGTTAGGGTTAGGGTCATGGTTAGGGAAATGGTGAGGGTTAGGTTTAGGGTAAATATTAGGGTTATGGTTAGGGTTAGTGTAAGGGTAAGGGTTAGGGTTAGGGTTTGGTTTAGGGTTTGGTTAGGGTAAAGGTTAGGGTTAGGGTTAGGGTTAGTGTAAGGGTAAGGGTTAGGGTTAGGGTTAGGTTTACGGTTTTGTTAGGGTAAAGGTTAGGGTTAGGGTTAGGGTTAGGGTTAGGGTAAGGTAAGCATTAGGGGTAAGTTTAGGGTTAGGGTTAGGGATAGGGTTAGGGTAAGGTTTAGGGTTAGGGTAAGGTTTAGGTTTAGCGTTAGGGTTTGGTTTAGGTTTAGGGTTAGGCTAAGGATTAGGGTTAGCGTTAGTGTAAATGTTAGGGTTAGGATTAGGGTTAGGGTTAGCATTAAGATTAGGGTTAGGGTTAGGGTAAGGGTAAGGGTTAGGTGTTAGGGTTAGGGTTAGGGTTAGGTTTAGGGTTTGGGTTAGGGTTAGGGTTAGGGTTAGGGTTAGGGGTAGGTTAGGGTTAGGTTTAGGGTTAGGGTTAGGGTAAGGGTAATGGTTAGGGTTAGTGTTAGTGTTAGGTTTAGGGTTAGGGTAAGGGTTAGGGTTAGGGATAGGGGTTAGGGTTAGGTTAGGGTTAGGGTTAGCATTAAGGTTAGGGTTAGAGTTAGGATTAGGGTTAGAGTTAGGGTTAGGGTAAGGTTAAGGGTTACGGTTAGGGTTAGTGTTAGGGTTAGGGTTAGGGTAAGGGTTAGGGTTAGTGTTAGGGTTAGGTGTTAGGATTAGGGTTAGGGTTAGGGTAAGGGTTAGCTTTAGGGTTAGGCTTAAGGTAAGGGTAAGGTTTGGGGTTAGGGTTAGGGTTAGGGTTAGGTGTTAGGGTTAGGGTTAGTGTTAGGGTTAGGGTAAGCGTAAGGGTTAGGGTTAGGGTTAGGGTAAGGGTAAGGTTTAGGGTTAGTCTTAGGGTTAGGGTTAGGGTTAGGGTTGGGGTTAAGGTTAGGGTTAGCATTAGGGTAAGGGTAAGGTTTAGGGTTAGGGTTAGGGTGAAGCTTAGGTTTACAGTTAAGGTTAGAGTTAGGGTAAGGGTAAATGTTAGGGTTAAGTTTAGGGTTAGGGTTAGGGTTAGGATTAGGGTTAGGGTAAGGGTAAGGGTTAGAGTTGGTGTTAAGGTTAGGGTAAGGGTTAGGGTTAGGGTTAGGGTTAGGGTTTAGGGTTAGGGTTAGGATTAGGTTTAAGGTTATGGTTAGGGTTAGGGTTAGGTTTAGGGTTAGGGTTAGTGTGAAGGTTAGGGTTAGTGTTAGGGTTAAAGTTAGGGTAAGGGTAAGTGTTAGGGTTAAGGTTAGGGTTAGGGTTAGGGTTAGGGTTAGGGTAAGGGTAAGGGTTAGGGTTATTGTTAAGTTTAGGGTAAGGGTTAGGGTTAGGGTTAGGGTTAGGGGTTAGGGTTAGGATTAGGGTTAGGGCTAGGTTTAGCGTTATGGTTAGGGTAAGGGCAAGGGTTAGGGTTAGGGTTATGGTTAGGATTAGGGTAAGGGTTTGGGTAAGGGTAAGGGTTAGGGTTAGGTTTACAGTTAGGGATAGGTTTAAGGTTAGGGTTAGGGTTAGGGTAAGGGTTAGGGTTAGGGTTAGGGTTAGTGTTAAGGTTAGGGTAAGGGTTAGGGTTAGGGTTAGGGTTAGGTTCAGAGTTAGCATTAAGAATGTGTTTAGGTTTAGGGTAAGGGTAAGAGTTAGGGTTAGGGTTAGGTGTTAGGGTCAGGGTTAGTGTTAGAGTTAGGGTAAGGGTTAGGGTTAGGTAAGGGTAAGGGTTAGGGTTAGGGATAGTGTTAGGTTTAGGATTAGGTTTAGGGTAAGGGTTAGGGTAAGGTTAAGGTTTAGGTTTAGGGTTAGTGTTAGATTTAGGGTTAGGATTAGGGTTAGGGTTAGGGTTAGGGATATGGTAAGGTTAAGGGTTAGGGTTAGGTTTAGGTTTAGGTTTAGGTTTAGGTTTAGGGTTAGGGTCAGGGTGAGGGAAAGGGTTAGGGTTAGTGCTGGGATGAGGGTTAGGGTTAAGGTTAGTGTTAGGGTTAGGGGGGGTAAGGGCAAGGGTTAGTGTTATGTTAGGTTTAGGGTTAGGGAAAGGGTAAGGCTTAGGGTTAGGGTTAAGGTAAGGTTAAGGTTTCGGTTAGGGTTAGGTTCAGGGTGAGCATTAAGGTTATGTTTAGGTTTAGGGTAAGGGTAACGGTTAGGGTTAGGGTTAGAGTTAGGGTTAGGGTTAGGGTTAGGGTTAGGGTTAGGTTTACGGTTAGGGTAAGGTTATTGGCTAGGGATAGTGTTAGTGTTAGGGTTAGGGTTAGGGTAAGGGTTAGGGTTAGGGATAGGGGTTAAGGTTAGGGTTAGGTTTAGGGTTAGCCTTAAGGTTAGGGTTAGGGCTAGGATTAGGTTTAGGGTTAGGGTTAGGGTAACGGTTAGGGTTAGGTTTAGGTGTTAGGGTTAGGGTTAGGGTTAGGTGTTAGGGTTAGGGTTAGGTTTAGGGTTAGGGTAAGGGTAAGGGTTAGGGTTAGGGTTAGGTTTAGGGTAAGGGTAAGGGTTAGGGTTAGGGTTAGGGTTAGGGTTATGTGTTAGGGTTAGGGTTAGGGTAAGGGTAAGAGTTAGGGTTAGGGTTAGGGTTATGTTTAGGGTAAGGGTAAGTGTTAGGGTTAGGGTTAGGGTTATGTTTAGGGTAAGGGTAAGTGTTAGGTTTAGGGTTAGGGTTAGGGTTAGGTTTAGGGTTAGGGTAAGGGTTAGTTTTAGGCTTAGGTTTAGGGTTCGGGTTAAGGTTAGGGTTAGGGTTAGGGTTAGGGTAAGGGTAAGGGTTAGGGTTGAAGTTAAGGCTACGGTAAGTGTTAGGGTTAGGTTTAGGGTTAGTGTTAGAGTTTGGGGAAGGGTAAGGGTTAGGGTCAGGGTTAGGGTTAGGGTTAGGGTTAGGTTTAGGTTAGGTTTAGGGTAAGGGTTAGGGTTAGGGTAAGCGTAAGGGTTAGGTGTTAGGGTTAGGGTTAGGGTTAGGCTTAGGGTTTGGGTTAGGGTTAGGGTTAGGGTAAGGGTTAGGGTTAGGGTTAGTGTTAGGGTAAAGGTTAGGGTTAGGGTTAGGGTTAGGTTTAATGTAGTGGTTAGTGTTTGGGTTAGGGTGAGGGTTCTGGTAAGGGTTAGGTTTAATGTTAGTGTTAGATTTTAGGTTAGGGTTAGGCTTAGGGTAAGGGTAAGGGTTAGGGTTAGGGTTAGGGTTAGGGTCAGGGGATAAGGTTAGGGTTAGGGTTAGGTTTAGGTTTAGGGTTAGGATTAGGGTAAGGGTAAGGGTAAGGGTTAGGGATAGGGTGAGGCTTAGAGAAAGGGTAAGGGTTATGGTTAGGGTTAGGGTTAGTGTTAGCCTTAACCTTAGGGTTAGGGTTAGGATTAGGGTTAGGGTTAGGGTAAGGATTAGTGTTAGGGTTAGGGTAAGGGTTAGGGTTAGGGTTAGGATTAGGGTTAGCATTAAGTTTAGGGTTAGGTTTAGGGTAAGGGTAAGGGTTAGGGTTAGGATTAGGGTTAGGGTTAGGGGTCATTGTTAAGGTTAGGGTTAGAGTTAGGTTTTGGTTTAGGGTTAAAGTAAGGGTAAGGGTTAGGGTGAGGGTTAGGGTTAGGTTTAGGGTTAGGGTTAGGATACGGGTAAGGGTTAGGGTTAGGGTTAGGGTTAGTGTTAAGTTTAGGGTTAGGATTAGGGTTAGGGTTAGGGTTAGGTTTAGGGATATGGTAAGGTTAAGGGTTAGGGTTAGGGTTAGAGTTAGGTTTAGGTTTAGGGTTAGGGTTAGGGTGAGGGTAAGGGTAAGTGTTAGAATTAGGGTTAGGTTTAGGGTTAGGGAAAGGGTAAGGGTTAGGGTTAGGGTTAACTTTAGGGTAAGGGTTAGGGTTAGGGTTAGATTCCGGGTTAGCATTAAGGTTATGTTTAGGTTTAGGTTAAGGGTAAAGGTTAGGGTAAGGGTTAGAGTTAGGGTTAGATTTAGGGGTAGGGTTAGGGTTAGGTTTAGGGTTAGGGTTAGGGTAAGGGTAATGTTTAGGGTTAGTGTTAGTGTTAGGGTTAGGGTTAGGGTAAGGGTTAGGGTTAGGGATAGGGGTTAGGATTAGGGGTAGGGTTAGGGTTAGCATTAAGGTTAGGGTTAGGGTTAGGGTTAGGGTAAGGTTTAGGGTTTTGGTTAGGGTAAGTTTTAGGGTTAGGTTTGGTAGTTAGGGTTAGGGTTAGGGTTAGAGTTAGGGTAAGGGTTAGGGTTATGGTAAGGGTAAGGGTTAGGGTTAGGGTTAGGGTTAGGGTTAGGGTAAGGGTTAGGGTTAGGGGTTAGGGTTAGGTTAAGGGTTAGGGTTAGGGTTTGGTTTAGGGTTAGGGTTAGGGTAAGGGTTAGGGTTAGGGTTAGGGTTATGTTTAGGGTAAGGGTAAGTGTTAGGTTTAGGATTAGGGTTAGTGTTAGGTTTAGGGTTAGGATAAGGGTTAGTGTTAGGCTTAGGTTTAGGGTTCGGGTTAAGGTTAGGGGTAGGGTGAGGGTAAGGGTAAGGGTTAGGGTTGGGGTTAAGGCTACGGTAAGTCTTAGGGTTAGGTTTAGGGTTAGTGTTAGAGTTTGGGGAAGGGTAAGGGTTAGGGTCAGGGATAGGGTTAGGGTTAGGGTTAGGTTTATGGTTAGGTTTAGGGTTAGGTTAGGGTTAGGGTTAGGGTTAGGGTTAGGGGTTAGGTTTAGTGTTAATGTTAGGGTTAGGGTCATGGTTAGGGAAATGGTGAGGGTTAGGGTTAGGGTAAATATTAGGGTTAGGGTTAGGTTAGTGTAAGGGTAAGGGTTAGGGTTACGGTTAGGTTTAGGGTTTGGTTAGGGTAAAGGTTAGGGTTAGGGTTAGGGTTAGGGTAAGGTAAGCGTTAGGGGTAAGTTTAGGGTTAGGGTTAGGGATAGGGTTAGGGTAAGGTTTAGGGTTAGGGTAAGGTTTAGGTTTAGTGTTAGGGTTTGGTTTAGGTTTAGGGTTAGGCTAAGGATTAGGGTTAGCGTTAGGGTAAATGTTACGGTTAGGGTTAGGGTTAGGGTTAGCATTAAGATTAGGGTTAGTGTTAGGGTAAGGGTACGGGTTAGGTGTTAGGGTTAGGGTTAGGGTTAGGTTTAGGGTTTGGGTTAGGGTTAGGGTTAGGGTAAGGGTTAGGGTTAGGGTTAGGGATAGGGTAAAGGTTAGGATTAGGGTTAGGGTTAGGTTTAATGTAGTGGTTAGGGTTTGGGTTAGGGTGAGGGTTCGGGTAAGGGTTAGGTTTAATGTTTGTGTTAGCTTTTCGGTTACGGTTAGGGTTAGGGTAAGGTTAAGGTTTAGGTTTAGGGTTAGGGTTAGGGTCAGGGGATAGAGTTAGGGTTAGGGTTAGGGTTAGGGTTAGGGTTAGGTAATGGTAAGGATTAGGTTTAGGTTTAGCGTTAGGTTTAGGGTTAGGCTTAGGGTAAGGGTAAGGGTTAGGATTAGGGTTAGGGTTAGGGTTATGGTTAGGGTTAGGTTTAGGGTTGGAGTTAGGGTTAGGGTAAGGGTAAGGGTTAGGGATAGGGTTAGGCTTAGAGAAAGGGTAAGGGTTATGGTTAGGGTTAGGGTTAGTGTTAGCCTTAACCTTAGGGTTAGGGTTAGGATTAGGGTTAGGGTTAGGGTAAGGATTAGTGTTAGGGTTAGTGTAAGGGTTAGGGTTAGGGTTAGGGTTAGGGTTAGCATTAAGTTTAGGGTTAGGTTTAGGGTAAGGGTAAGGGTTAGGGTTAGGATTAGGGTTAGGGTTAGGGGTCATTGTTAAGGTTAGGGTTAGAGTTAGGTTTTGGTTTAGGGTTAAAGTAAGGGTAAGGTTTAGGGTGAGGGTTAGGGTTAGGTTTAGGGTTAGGGTTAGGATTAGGGTAAGGGTTAGGGTTAGTGTTAGGGTTAGTGTTAAGTTTAGGGTTAGGATTAGGGTTAGGGTTAGGGTTAGGTTTAGGGATATGGTAAGGTTAAGGGTTAGGGTTAGGGTTAGAGTTAGGTTTAGGTTTAGGGTTAGGGTTAGGGTGAGGGTAAGGGTAAGTGTTAGAATTAGGGTTAGGTTTAGGGTTAGGGAAAGGGTAAGGGTTAGGGTTAGGATTAGCTTTATGGTAAGGGTTACGGTTAGGGTTAGGTTCCGGGTTAGCATTAAGGTTATGTTTAGGTTTAGGGTAAGGGTAAGGGTTAGGGTAAGGGTTAGAGTTAGGGTTAGAGTTAGGGGTAGGGTTAGGGTTAGGTTTAGGGTTAGGGTTAGGGTAAGGGTAATGGTTAGGGTTAATGTTAGTGTTAGGGTTAGGGTTAGGGTAAGGGTTAGGGTTAGGGATAGGGGTTAGGATTAGGGGTAGGGTTAGGGTTAGCATTAAGGTTAGGGTTAGGGTTAGGGTAAGGTTTAGGGTTTTGGTTAGGGTAAGTTTTAGGGTTAGGGTTGGTTGTTATGGTTAGGGTTAGGGTTAGAGTTAGGGTAAGGGTTAGGGTTATGGTAAGGGTAAGGGTTAGGGTTAGGGTTATGGTTAGGGTAAGGGTTAGGGTTAGGGGTTAGGGTTAGGGTAAGGGTTAGGGTTAGGGTTTTGTTTATGGTTAGGGTTAGGGTAAGGGTTAGGGTTAGGGTTAGGGTTATGTTTAGGGTAAGGGTAAGTGTTAGGTTTAGGATTAGGGTTAGGGTTAGGTTTAGGGTTAGGGTAAGGGTTAGTGTTAGGCTTAGGTTTAGGGTTCGGGTTAAGGTTAGGGTTAGGGTTAGGATTAGGTTTAGGGTTAGGGTAAGCGTTAGGGTTAGGGTTAGGGTTAGCCTTAAGGTTAGGCTTAGGGTTAGGGTAAGGGTAAGGGTTAGGTTCAGGGTTAGGGTTAGGATCAGTGGTTAGGGTTAGGGTTAGGGTTAGGGTAAGGGTTAGGTTTAGGGTAAGGATTAGGTTTAGGGTTAGGGTTAGGTTTAAGGTTAGGGTTAGGGTAATGGTTAGGGTTAGGGTTAGGGTAAGGGTTAGGTTTAGGGTTAGGGTTAGTGTAGGGGTAAGGATTAGAGTTAGGGTTAGGGGTAGGGTTAGGGGTTAGGTTTAGGGAGAGGGTTAGGGTTAGGTTAAGGGTTAGGGTTTGGGTTAGGTTTATGTTTAGGGTAAGGGTAAGTGTTAGGTTTAGGATTAGGGTTAGGGTTAGGTTTAGGGTTAGGGTAAGGGTTAGTGTTAGGCTTAGGTTTAGGGTTCGGGTTAAGGTTAGGGTTAGGGTTAGGGTAAGGGTAAGGGTTAGGGTTGGGGTTAAGGCTACGGTAAGTGTTAGGGTTAGGTTTAGGGTTAGTGTTAGAGTTTGGGGAAGGGTAAGGGTTAGGGTCAGGGATAGGGTTAGGGTTAGGGTTAGGTTTAGGGTTAGGTTTAGGTTTAGGGTAGGGTTAGGGTTAGGGTTAGGGGTTAGGTTTAGGGTTAGCGTTAGGGTTAGGGTCATGGTTAGGGAAATCTTGAGGGTTAGTGTTAGGGTAAATATTAGGGTTAGGGTTAGTGTTAGTGTAAGGGTAAGGGTTAGGGTTAGGGTTAGGTTTAGGGTTTGGTTAGGGTAAAGGTTAGGGTTAGGGTTAGGGTTAGTGTAAGGGTAAGGGTTAGGGTTAGGGTTAGGTTTAGGATTTGGTTAGGGTAAAGGTTAGGGTTAGGGTTAGGGTTAGGGTTAGGGGTAAGTTTAGGGTTAGGGTTAGGGATAGGGTTAGGGTAAGGTTTAGGGTTAGGGTAAGGTTTAGGTTTAGCGTTAGGGTTTGGTTTAGGTTTAGGGTTATGCTAAGGATTAGGGTTAGCGTTAGGGTAAATGTTAGGGTTAGGGTTAGGGTTAGAGTTAGCATTAAGATTAGGGTTAGTGTTAGGGTAATGGTAAGGGTTAGGTGTTAGGGTTAGGGTTAGGGTTAGGTTTAGGGTTTGGGTTAGGGTTAGGGTTAGGGTTAGGGTTAGGGTAAAGGTTAGGCTTAGGGTTAGGGTTAGGTTTAATGTAGTGGTTGGGGTTTGGGTTAGGGTGAGGGTTCGGGTAAGGGTTAGGTTTAATGTTAGTGTTAGCTTTTCGGTTTACGGTTAGGGTTAGGGTAAGGGTAAGGTTTACGGTTAGGGTTAGGGTTAGGGTTAGGTTTAGGGTTAGGGTTAGGGTAAGGTTTAGGGTTAGGTTTAGGTTTAGTGTTAGGTTTAGGGTTAGGTTTAGGGTAAGGGTAAGGGTTAGGATTAGGGTTATGGTTAGGGTTATGGTTAGGGTAAGGTTAAGGTTTAGGGTTAGGGTTAGGGTAAGGGTAAGGGTTAGGGATAGGGTTAGGCTTAGAGAAAGGGTAAGGGTTATGGTTAGGGTTAGGGTTAGTGTTAGCCTTAACCTTAGGGTTAGGGTTAGGATTAGGGTTAGGGTTAGGGTAAGGATTAGTGTTAGGGTTAGGGTAAGGGTTAGGGTTAGGGTTAGGGTTAGGGTTAGGGTTAGCATTAAGTTTAGGGTGAGGTTTAGGGTAAGGGTAAGGGTTAGGGTTAGGATTAGGTTTAGGGTTAGGGGTCATTGTTAAGGTTAGGTTTAGAGTTAGGTTTTGGGTTAGGGTTAGAGTAAGGTAAGGGTTAGGGTGACGGTTAGGGTTAGGTTTAGGGTTAGGGTTAGGATAAGGGTAAGGGTTAGGGTTAGGGTTAGGGTTAAGTTTAGGGTTAGGGTTAGGGTTAGTGTTAGGTTTAGGGTTAGGATTAGGGTTAGGGTTAGGGTTAGGTTTAGGGATATCGTAAGGTTAAGGGTTAGAGTTAGGGTTAGAGTTAGGTTTAGGGTTAGGGATAGGGATAGGGTGAGGGTAAGGGTAAGGGTTTGAATTAGGGTTAGGTTTAGGGTTAGGGAAAGGGTAAGGGTTAGGGTTAGGGTTAGCTTTAGGGTAAGGGTTAGGGTTAGGGTTAGGTTCCAGGTTAGCATTAAGGTTATGTTTAGGTTTAGGGTAAGGGTAAGGGTTAGGGTTAGGGTTAGAGTTAGGGTTAGAGTTAGGGGTAGGGTTAGGGTTAGGTTTATGGTTAGGGTTAGGGTAAGGGTAATGGTTAGGGTTAGTGTTAGTGTTAGTGTTAGGGTTAGGGTTAGGGTAAGGGTTAGGGTTAGGGATAGGGGTTAGGATTAGGGTTAGGGTTAGGGTTAGCATTAAGGTTAGGCTTAGGGTTAGGGTTAGGGTAAGGTTTAGGGTTTTGGTTAGGGTAAGTTTTAGGGTTAGGGTTGGTTGTTAGGGTTAGGGTTAGGGTGAGAGTTAGGGTAAGGGTTAGGGTTATGGTAAGGGTAAGGGTTAGGGTTAGGGTTAGGGTTAGGGTAAGGGTTACGGTTAGTGGTTAGGGTTAGGGTAAGGGTTAGGGTTAGGGTTTGGGTTAGGGTTAGGGTAAGGGTTAGGGTTAGGGTTAGGGTTATGTTTAGGGTAAGGGTAAGTGTTAGGTTTAGGATTAGGGTTAGGGTTAGGTTTAGGGTTAGGGTAAGGGCTAGTGTTAGGCTTAGGTTTAGGGTTCGTGTTAAGGTTAGGGTTAGGGTTAGGGTAAGGGTAAGGGTTAGGGTTGGGGTTAAGGCTACACTAAGTGTTAGGGTTAGGTTTAGGGTTAGTGTTAGAGTTTGGGCAAGGGTAAGGGTTAGGGTCAGGGATAGGTTTAGGGTTAGGTTTAGGTTTAGGGTTAGGTTTAGGTTTAGGGTAGGGTTAGGATTAGGGTTAGGGTTAGGGGTTAGGTTTAGGGTTAGCGTTAGGGTTAGGGTCATGGTTAGGGAAATGGTGAGGGTTAGGTTTAGGGTAAATATTAGGGTTATGGTTAGGGTTAGTGTAAGGGTAAGGGTTAGGGTTAGGGTTTGGTTTAGGGTTTGGTTAGGGTAAAGGTTAGGGTTAGGGTTAGGGTTAGTGTAAGGGTAAGGGTTAGGGTTAGGGTTAGGTTTACGGTTTTGTTAGGGTAAAGGTTAGGGTTAGGGTTAGGGTTAGGGTTAGGGTAAGGTAAGCATTAGGGGTAAGTTTAGGGTTAGGGTTAGGGATAGGGTTAGGGTAAGGTTTAGGGTTAGGGTAAGGTTTAGGTTTAGCGTTAGGGTTTGGTTTAGGTTTAGGGTTAGGCTAAGGATTAGGGTTAGCGTTAGGGTAAATGTTAGGGTTAGGATTAGGGTTAGGGTTAGCATTAAGATTAGGGTTAGGGTTAGGGTAAGGGTAAGGGTTAGGTGTTAGGGTTAGGGTTAGGGTTAGGTTTAGGGTTTGGGTTAGGGTTAGGGTTAGGGTAAGGTTTAGGGTTAGGGTTAGGGTTAGGGTAAAGGTTAGAGTTAGGGTTAGGGTTAGGTTTAATGTAGTGGTTAGGGTTTGGGTTAGGGTGAGCGTTCGGGTTAGGGTTAGGTTTAATATTATTGTTAGCTTTTCGGTTACGGTTAGGGTTAGGGTAAGGGTAAGGTTTAGGGTTAGGGTTAGGGTCAGGGGATAGGGTTAGGTTTAGGGTTAGGGTTAGGGTTAGGTTTAGGTTTAGGGTTAGGGTAAGGGTAAGGGTAAGGGTTAGGTTTAGGTTTAGGGTTAGGTTTAGGGTTAGGTTTAGGGTAAGGGTAAGGGTTAGGATTAGGGTTAGGGTTAGGGTTATGGTTAGAGTTAGGTTTAGGGTTATGGTTAGGGTTAGGGTAAGGGTAAGGGTTAGGGATAGGGTTATTCTTAGAGAAAGGGTAAGGGTTATGGTTAGGGTTAGGGATAGTGTTCGCCTTAACCTTAGGTTTAGGTTTAGCATTAGGGTTAGGGTTAGGGTAAGGATTAGTGTTAGGCTTAGGGTAAGGGTTAGGGTTAGGGTTAGGGTTAGGGTTAGGGTTAGAGTTAGCATTAAGTTTAGGGTTAGGTTTTGGGTAAGCGTAAGGGTTAGGGTTAGGATTAGGGTTAGTGTTAAGTGTCATTGTTAAGGTTAGGGTTAGAGTTAGGTTTTGGGTTAGGGTTAGAGTAAGGGTAAGGGTTAGGGTGAGGGTTAGGGTTAGGTTTAGGGTTAGGGTTAGGATAAGGGTAAGGGTTAGGGTTAGGGTTAGGGTAAGGGTTAGAGTTAGGGTTAGAGTTAGGGGTAGGGTTAGGGTTAGGGTTAGGGTTAGGGTTAGGGTAAGGGTAATGGTTAGGGTTAGTGTTGGTGTTAGGGGTAGGGTTAGGTTAAGGGTTAGGGTTATAGATAGGGGTTAGGATTAGGGTTAGGGTTAGGGTTAGCATTAAGGTTATGTTTAGGTTTAGGGTAAGGGTAAGGGTTAGGGTAAGGGTTAGAGTTAGGGTTAGAGTTAGGGGTAGGGTTAGGTTTAGGGTTAGGGTTAGGGTTAGGGTTAGGGTAAGGGTAATGGTTAGGGTTAGTGTTGGTGTTAGGGGTAGGGTTAGGGTAAGGGTTAGGGTTATAGATAGGGGTTAGGATTATGGTTAGGGTTAGGGTTAGCATTAAGGTTAGGGTTAGGGTTAGGGTTATGGTAAGGTTTAAGGTTAGGGTTAGGGTTAGGGTTAGGGTTAGGGTTATGGTAAGGTTAAGGGTTAGTGTTAGGGTAAGGGTTAGGGTTAGGGTAAGGGTTAGGGTTAGGGTTTGGGTTAGGGTTAGGGTTAGGGTTATGGTAAGGTTTAGGGTTAGGGTTAGTGTTAGGGTAAGGGTTAGGGTTATGGTAAGGGTAAGGGTTAGTGTTAGGGTTAGGGTTAGGGTAAGGGTTAGGGTTAGGGTTAGGGTTAGGGTTACGGTTTGGTTTAGGCTTAGGGTTTGGGTAAGAGTTAGGGTAAGGGTTAGGGTTAGGGTAAGGGTCAGTGTTAGGGTTAGGGTTAGGGTTACGTTTAGGGTTACGTTTAGGGTTAGGGTAAGGGTTAGGTTTAGGGTTAGGTTTCGGGTTCGGATTAAGGTTAGGGTTGGGGTTAGGGTAAGGATAAGGGTTAGGGTTGGGGTTAGGGTTACAGTAAGTGTTAGGGTTAGGTTTAGGGTTAGGGTTAGGGTTAGGTTTAGGGTAAGGATTAGGGTTAGAGTTAGGGTTTTCGTTAGGGTAAGTGTTAGGGTTAGGGTTAGCATTAAGTTTAGGGTTAGTGGTAAGGTTAGGGTTAGGGTTATGGTCAGGGGATAGGGTTAGGTTTAGGGTTAGGGTTAGGGTTAGGTTTAGGTTTAGGGTTAGGGTAAGGGTAAGGGTAAGGGTTAGGTTTAGGTTTAGGGTTAGGTTTAGGGTTAGGTTTAGGGTAAGGGTAAGTGTTAGGATTAGGGTTAGGGTTAGGGTTAGGGTTAGGGTTAGGGTCAGGGTTATGGTTAGGGTTAGGGTAAGGGTAAGGGTTAGGGATAGGGTTATTCTTAGAGAAAGGGTAAGGGTTATGGTTAGGGTTAGGGATAGTGTTCGCCTTAACCTTAGGTTTAGGTTTAGCATTAGGGTTAGGGTTAGGGTAAGGATTAGTGTTAGGCTTAGGGTAAGGGTTAGGATTAGGGTTAGGGTTAGGTTTAGGGTTAGAGTTAGCATTAAGTTTAGGGTTAGGTTTTGGGTAAGCGTAAGGGTTAGGGTTAGGATTAGGGTTAGTGTTAAGTGTCATTGTTAAGGTTAGGGTTAGAGTTAGGTTTTGGGTTAGGGTTAGAGTAAGGGTAAGGGTTAGGGTGAGGGTTAGGGTTAGGTTTAGGGTTAGGGTTAGGATAAGGGTAAGGGTTAGGGTTAGGGTTAGGGTTAGGGTTAGGGTTAGGGTAAGGGTTAGAGTTAGGGTTAGAGTTAGGGGTAGGGTTAGGTTTAGGGTTAGGGTTAGGGTTAGGGTAAGGGTAATGGTTAGGGTTAGTGTTGGTGTTAGGGGTAGGGTTAGGGTAAGGGTTAGGGTTATAGATAGGGGTTAGGATTAGGGTTAGGGTTAGGGTTAGCATTAAGGTTATGTTTAGGTTTAGGGTAAGGGTAAGGGTTAGGGTAAGGGTTAGAGTTAGGGTTAGAGTTAGGGGTAGGGTTAGGTTTAGGGTTAGGGTTAGGGTTAGGGTTAGGGTAAGGGTAATGGTTAGGGTTAGTGTTGGTGTTAGGGGTAGGGTTAGGGTAAGGGTTAGGGTTATAGATAGGGGTTAGGATTAGGGTTAGGGTTAGGGTTAGCATTAAGGTTAGGGTTAGGGTTAGGGTTATGGTAAGGTTTAGGGTTAGGGTTAGGGTTAGGGTTAGGGTTATGGTAAGGTTAAGGGTTAGTGTTAGGGTAAGGGTTAGGGTTAGTGTTAGGGTAAGGGTTAGGGTTATGGTAAGGGTAAGGGTTAGTGTTAGGGTTAGGGTTAGGGTAAGGGTTAGGGTTAGGGTTAGGGTTACGGTTTGGGTTAGGCTTAGAGTTTGGGTAAGAGTTAGGGTAAGGGTTAGGGTTAGGGTAAGGGTCAGTGTTAGGGTTAGGGTTAGGGTTACGTTTAGGGTTACGTTTAGGGTTAGGGTAAGGGTTAGGTTTAGGGTTAGGTTTCGGGTTCGGATTAAGGTTAGGGTTGGGGTTAGGGTAAGGATAAGGGTTAGGGTTGGGGTTAGGGTTACAGTAAGTGTTAGGGTTAGGTTTAGGGTTAGGGTTAGGGTTAGGTTTAGGGTAAGGATTAGGGTTAGAGTTAGGGTTTTCGTTAGGGTAAGTGTTAGGGTTAGGGTTAGCATTAAGTTTAGGGTTAGTGGTAAGGTTAGGGTTAGGGTTAGGATAAAGGTAAGGGTTAGGGTTAGGGTTTGGTTTAGTGATAAGGTTAGGGTTAGGGTTAGGATTAGGTTTAGGGTTATGGTAAGGGTAAGGGTTAGGGGTTAGGGATAGGGTTAGGTTTAGGTTTAGGGTTAGGGTTAGGGTAAGGTTAAGGGTTAGGGTTAGGGTTAATGTTAGGTTAGGGTTAGGATTAGGGTTAGGGTTAGGGTTAGGTTTAGGGATATGGTAACGTTTAGGTTTAGGTTTAGGGTTAGGGTTAGGGTGAGGGAAAGGGTTAGGGTTAGGGTTAGGGATAGGGTTAAGGTTAGTGTTAGTTTAGGGAAAGGGTAAGGGTTAGGGTTTGGGTTAAGGTTAGGTTTAGGGTAAGGTTAAGGTTATGGTAAGGGTTAGGTTCAGGGTTAGCATTAAGGTTATGTTTAGGTTTAGGGTAAGGGTAAGAGTTAGGGTTAGGGTTAGAGTTAGGGTAAGGGTAAGGGTTAAGGTTAGTGTTAGGGTTAGGGTAGTGTAAAGGTTAGGTTTAGGGATAGGGGTTAGGGTTAGGGTTAGGGTTAGGGTTAGCATTAAGGTTAGGGTTAGGGTTAGGATTAGGGTTAGGTTTAGGGTAAGGTTAAGGGTTAGGGTTAGGTTTAGTGTTAGGGTTAGTGTTAGGGTAAGGGTTAGGGTTAGGATTAGGGTAAGGGTTAGGGTTAGGGTTACGTGTTAGTGTTTGGGTTAGGGTGAAGGTTAGGGTTAGGGTTAGGGTTAGAGTTAGGGTAAGGGTAAGTGTTAGGGTTAAGGTTAGGGTTAGCGTTAGGGTAAGGGTAAGTGTTAGGGTTAGGGTTAGGGTGAAGTTTAGGGTTAGGGTTAGCGTTAGAGTTAGGGTAAGGGTAAGTGTTAGGGTTAAGGTTAGAGTTAGGGTTAGGGTTAGGGTTAGGGTTAGGGTAAGGGTAAGGGTTAGGGTTAGGTTTAGGTTTAGGGTTATGGTTAGGGTCAGGGTTAGGTTTAGGGTTAGAGTTAGGGTTAGGGTTAATGTGAAGGTTAGGGTTAGGTTTATGGTTAAAGTTAGGGTTAGGGTCAGGTTTAGAGTTAGGATAAGGGTAAGGGTAAGTATTAGTGTTGAGGTTAGGGTTAGGGTTAGTGTTAGGGTTAGGATTAGGGTTAGGGTAAGGGTAAGGGTAAGGGTTAGTCTTAGTGTTAAGGTTAGGGTAAGGGTTAGGGTTAGGATTAGGGTTAGAGTTAGGGTTAGGTTTAAGGTTAGGGTTTGGGTTAGGGAAAGGAGAAGGGTTAGGGTTAGGGTTAGGTTCAGTGTTAGCATTAAGGTTATGTTTAGGTTTAGGGTAAGGGTTAGGGTTTGGGTTAGGTGTTAGGGTTAGGGTTAGGGTTAGAGTTAGGGTAAGGGTTAGGGTTAGGGTAAGGTTAAAGTTAGGGCTAGGGACAGGTTTACGGTAAGCGTTAGCGTTATGGGTTAGGGTTAGGGTTAGTGTTAGGGTAAGGGTTACGGTTAGGGTTTGGGTTAGGGTTATGTTTAGGGTAAGGTTTAGGGTTAGGGTTAGGTTTTGGGTTAGGTTTAGGGTTAGGGTAGGAGTTAGGTTTAGGGTTAGTGTTAGGGTAAGGGTAAGGGTTAGGGTTAGGGTTTGGGTTAGGTTTAGGGTTAGGGTAGGAGTTAAGGTTACGGTTAGTATTAGGGTAAGGGTTAGGGTTAGGGTTAGGGTTAGGTGTTAGGGTTAGGGTTAGTGTTAGAGTTAGGGTAAGGTTTAGGTTTAGGGTAAGGGTAAGGGTTAGGTTTAGGGATAGGGTTAGGTTTAGTTTTAGGGTTAGGGTTAGGGTAAGGTTAAGGGTTAGGGTTAGGGTTAGTGTTAGGTTTAGGGTTAGGATTAGGGTTACGTTTAGGGTTAGGTTTAGGGATATGGTAAGGTTAAGGGTTAGGGTTAGGGTCAGAAAAGGGTTAGGGTTAGGTTTAGGGTTAGGGTTAGGGTTAATGTTAGTGTTAGGATTAGGGTGAGGGTAAAGGTAAGGGTTAGAGTTATATTAGGTTTAGGGTTAGGGAAAGGGAAAGGCTTAGGGTTAGGGTTAGGGTTAGGATAAGGTTAAGGTTATGGTTAGGGTTAGGTTCATGGTTAACATTAAGTTAATGTTTAGGTTTAGGGCAAGGGTAAGGGTTAGGGTTAGGGTTATCATTAGGGTTAGGGTTAGCGGTGGGGTTAGGTTTAGGTTTAGGGTTAGGGTAAGGGTAATGGTTAGGGTTAGTGTTAGTGTTAGGGTTAGGGTTAGGGTAAGGGTTAGGGTTAGGGATAGGGTTTAGGGTTAGGGTAAGTGTTAGGGTTAGCATTAAGATTAGGGTTAGGGTTAGGTTTAGGTTTAGGGTTAATGTAAGGTTAAGGGTTAGGGTTAGGGTTAGGGTTAGTGTTAGGTTTAGGGTTAGGGTAAGGGTTAGGGTTAGGGTTAGGTTTAGAGTAATGGTTGGGGTTAGGTTTAGGTGTTAGGGTTAGGGTTAGGGTTAGGTGTTAGGGTTAAGGTTAGGGTTAGGGTTAGGGTAAGGAAAAGGGTTTGGGTTAGGGTTAGGGTTAGGGTAAGGGTAAGGGTTAGGGTTTGGCTTAGGGTTAGGGTTAGGGTAAGGGTAAGGGTTAGGGTTAGGGTTAGGGTTAGCGTTAGGTTTAGAGTTAGGGTTAGGGTTAGCATTAAGGTTAGGGTTAGGGTTAGGGTTAGGGTAAAGGTAAGGGTTAGGGTCAGGGTTAGGGTTAGGGTCAGGGGTTAGGGTTAGGGTTAGGGTTGGGGTTAGGTTTAGAGTTAGGGTTAGGGTAAGGGTAAGGGTTAGGGTTAGGTTTAGGGTTGGGGTTAAGGTTAGGGTTAGGGTTAGGGTAAGGGTAAGGGATAGGGTTGGGGTTAGGGTTATGGTAAGTGTTAGGGTTAGGTTTACGGTTAGGGTTAGAGTTTGGGGAAGGGTAAGGGTTCGGGTCAGGGTTAGGGTTAGTGTTAGGGTTAGGTTTAGGTTTAGTGTTAGGGCAGCGTTAGGGCTAGGGTTAGGGTTAGGGGTTAGGTTTAGGGTTAGCCTAGGTATAGGGGCAGAGTTACAGTAAGGGTAAGGGTTAAGATTAGGGTTATGATTAGGTTTAGGGTTAGTGTAAGGATAAGGTTTAGGGTTATTGTTAGGGTTCGGTGTTAGGGTTAGGGTTAGGGTTAGGGTTAAGGTAATGCTTACGGTTAGGGTTACGGTTAGGGTTAGGTTTAGGGTAAGGGTAAGTGTAAGTTTTAGGGTTAGGTTTAGAATTAGGGTTGGGGTAAGGGTAGGGCTTAGGATTAGGGTTAGAGTTAGGGTTAGGGTTAGGTTAAGGGTAAGGGTTAGGTTTAGGGTTAGGATAAGGGTAAGATTAGGGTTAGGATTAGGGTTAGGGTTAGGGGTTAGGGTTTGGGTTACGGTAAGGGTAAGGGTTAGGGTTAGGTTTAGGTTAGGTTTAGGGGTTAGTTTAAGGGTAAGGTTTAGGGTTAGTGTTAGGGTTCGGGTTAGGTTTAGGGCTAGGATTAGGTTTAGGGTTATGGTTAGGGTTAGGGTAAGGGTATGGGTTAGGGTTATGTTTAGGGTTATGGGTTAGGGTTAGGGTTAGGGGTTCGAGTTAGGGTTAGGGTTAGGGTTAAGGTAACGGTAAGGGTTAGGGTTAGGTTTAGGGTTAGGGTTAGGTTTACGGTAAGGGTAAGGTTTAATGTTAGGGTTAGTGTTAGGTTTAGTGTAAGGGTAACGGTTAGGGTTAGGGTTAGGGTTAGGGTTAGGGATAGGGAAAGCGTAAGGGTTAGGGTTAATGTTAGGGTAAGGGTTAGGGTTAGGGTTAGGGTTAGGGTTAGGGTTAGGGTAAGGGTAAGGGTTAGGGTAGGGTTAGTGTTAGGGTTAGCGTTAAGGTTAGGGTTAGGGTTAGGGTAAGGGAAGGATTAGGGTTAGGATGAGGATTAGGGGTTAGTGTAGGGTTATGGTTAGGGTTAGGGTAAATGTTAGGGTTAGGGTTAGGGTTAGGGTTACTGTTAGGGTTAGTGTAATGGTTAGGGTTAGGGTTAGGGTCAGGTTTAGGGTTAGGGTTAGGGTTAGGGTTAGGATTAGGTTTAGGTTTATGGGTTAGGTTAGGGTTAGGGTTAGGGTAAGGGTAAGGTTAAGGGTTGGGGTTATAGTTATGGTTAGGGTTAGCGTTAGGTTTAGGGTTAGGGTAAGAATTAGGGTTAGGGTTAGGGTGAGAGTAAGGGTTAGGTTTACGGTTAGGGGTATGGTTAACATTAAGGTTAGGGTTAGGGTTAGTGTCAGGGAAAGGGTTAGGGTAAAGTTTAGGGTTAGGGATAGGTTTAGTGTAAGGATAAGTGTTAGGGTTAGGGTTAGGGTTAGGGTAAGGGTTAGGGTTACGGTCAGGGTTAGAGTTAGGTTTAGGTTTAGGGTTAGGGTTAGGGTTAGGGTAAGGGTACGGATAAGGGTTAGGGTTAGGGTAAGGGTAAGGGTTAGTGTTAGGGTTAGTTTAAGGGTAAGGGTTAGGATTAGTGTTAGGGTTAGGGTTAGGGTTAGGGTTATTGTATGGGAAAAGGTTAGGGTTAGTGTTAGGGTTAGGTTTAGAGTTAGGGTAAGGGTTCGGGTTCGGGTTAGGGTTAGGGTTAGGTTTAGGGTTAGGGTAAAAGTTAGGGTTAGGGTTGGGGTTAGGATAAGGGTAAGGGTTAGGGTTAAGGTTTGGGTTAGGGTTAGGGATAGGGTTAGGGTAAGGGTCAGGATTAGGGTAAGGGTTAGGTTTAGGGTTAGGGTTAGGTTAGGGTTAGGGTTAGGTTTAGGGTTAGGGTTAGGGTTAGGGTAAAGGTTAGGGTTACGTTTAGGGTTAGGTTAGGGGTAAGTATTAGATTTAGGGTTAGGGTTAGGGTTAGGGGTTAGTGTTAGGGATAGGGTTAGGGTAAGGGTTCGGGTTTCGGTCAGGTTAGAGTAAGGGTAAGTATTAGGGTTAGGCTTAGGTTTAGGGTTGGGTTAAGGGTAAGGGTGAGGGTTAGGTTAGCGTTAGGGGTAGGGTTAGGTTTAGGTTTAGGGTTAGGGTTAGGGTAAGGGACAGTGTTAGGGTTAGGGTTAGGGTAGTTTTGAGGTTATGATAAGGGTAAGGGTTAGGGTTAGGGCTGGGGTTAGGGGTTAGGGTTAGGGTTAAGGTTAGATTTAGGGTTTGGGTTAGGGTTAGGGTTACGGTAAGTGTTAGGGTTAGGGTTAGGGTTAGGGTAAAAGTTAGGGTTAGAGTTAGGGTTAGGGTAAGAGTTAGGGTTAGGGTTAGGTGTTAGGGTTAGGGTTAGGGTTAGAGTTAGGGTAAGGGTTAGGGTTAGGGTAAGGGTACGGGTTAGGTTTAGGGATAGGGTACGGTAAGGGTTAGCGTTAGGGGTTAGGGTTAGGGTTAGTGTTAGGGTAAGTGTTAGGGTTAGGTTTTGGGTTAGGGTTATGGTTAGGGTAAGGGTTAGGGTTAGGGTTAGGGTGTGGGTTATGTTTAGGGTTAGGGTAGGAGTTAGGGTTAGGGTTAGAGTTAGGGTAAGGGTTAGGGTTAGGGTTAGGGTAAGGGTTAGGGTTAGGGTTAGGTGTTAGGGTTAGAGCTAGGGTTAGGGTAAGGGTAAGGGTTAGGGTTAGGGTTAGGTTTAGTTTAAGGGTAAGGGTTAGGGTTAGGGTTAGGGTTAGGTGTTATGGTTAGGGTTAGGGTAAGGGTAAGAGTTAGGGTTAGGGTTAGGGTTAGAGTAAGGGTAAGTGTTAGGTTTAGGGTTAGGGTTAGGGTTAGGTTTAGTGTTAGGGTAAGGGTTAGGGTTGGGGTTAAGGCTACTGTAAGTGTTAGGGTTAGGTTTAGGGTTAGTGTTAGAGTTTGGGGAAGGGTAAAGTTAGGGTCAGGGTTAGGGTTAGGGTTAGGGTTATGTTTAGGGTTAGGTTTAGGGTTAGGGTAGGGTTAGGGTTAGGGTTAGGGGTTAGGTTTAGGGTTAGCGTTAGGGTTAGGGTCATGGTTAGGGTAATGGTGAGGGTTAGGCTTAGGGTAAATGTTAGGGTTAGGGTTAGGGTTAGGGTAAGGGTTATTGTTAGGGTTAGGGTTAGGTTTAGGGTTAGGGTTAGGTTTAGGGTTCGGGAAAATTTAGGGTTAGGGTTAGGGTTAGGGTTAGGTTAAGGTAAGCGTTAGGGGTAAGTTTAGGGTTAGGGATAGGGTTAGGGTAAGGTTTAGGGTTAGGGTAAGATTTAGGTTTAGGGTTAGGGTTAGGTTTAGGTTTAGGGTTAGGCTAAGGATTAGGGTTAGGGTTAGGGTAAATGTTAGGGTTATGGTTAGGGTTAGCATTAAGATTAGGGTTAGGGTTAGGGTAAGGGTAAGGATTAGGTGTTAAGGTTAGGGTTAGTTTTAGGGTTTGGGTTAGGGTTAGGGTTAGGGTAAGGGTTAGGGTTAGGGTTAGGGTTAGGGTAAAGTTAGGGTTAGGGTTAGGGTTAGGGTTAGGTTTAATGTAGTGGTTACGGTTTGGGTTAAGGTGAGGGTTCTGGTAAGGGTTAGGTTTAATGTTAGTGTTAGCTTTTAGGTTACGGTTAGGGTTAGGGTAAGGATAAGGGTTAGGGTTAGGGTTAGGGTTAGGGTCAGGGGATAGGGTTAGGGTTAAGGTTAGGGTTAGGGTTAGGTTTAGGGTTAGGGTTAGGGTAAGGGTAAGGTTAAGGTTTAGGTTTAGGTTTAGCGTTAGGTTTAGGGTAAGGGTAAGGGTTAGGATTAGGGTTAGGTTTAGGGTTAGGGTTATGGTTAGGGTTAGGTTTAGGGTTAGGGTTAGTGTTAGGGTAAGGGTAAGGGTTAGGGATAGGGTTAGGCTTAGAGAAAGAGTAAGGGTTATGGTTAGGGTTAGGGTTAGTGTTCGCCTTAACCTTAGGGTTAGGGTTATGATTAGGGTTAGGGTTAGGGTAAGGATTAGTGTTAGGGTTAGGGTAAGGGTTAGGGTTAGTGTTTGGGTTACGGTTAGCATTAAGTTTAGGGTTAGGTTTAGGGTAAGGGTAAGGGTTAGGGTTAGGATTAGGGTTAGGTTTAGGGGTTATTGTTCAGGTTAGGGTTAGAGTTAGGTTTAGGGTTAGGGTTAGGGTAAGGTTAAGGGTTAGGGTGAGGTTTAGGGTTAGGGTTAGGATAAGGGTAAGGGTTAGGGTTAGGGTTAGGGTTAAGGTTAGTTTTAGGGTTAGGGTTAGTGTTAGGTTTAGGGTTAGGATTAGGGTTAGGGATAGGGTTAGGTTTAGGGATATGGTAAGGTTAAGGGTTAGGGTTAGTGTTAGAGTTAGGTTTAGGTTTAGGGTTAGGGTTAGGGTGAGGGTAAGGGTAAGGGTTAGAAGGGTTAGGGTTAGGGTGAGGGTAAGGGTAAGGGTTAGAGTTAGGTTTAGGTTTAGGGTTAGGGAAAGGGTAAGGGTTAGGGTTAGGGTTAGCTCTAGGGTAAGGGTTAGGTTTAGGTTCCGGGTTAGCATTAAGGTTATGTTTAGGTTTAGGGTAAGGGTAAGGGTTAGGGTTAGGGTTAGAGTTAGGGTAAGGGTAAGGGTTAAGGTTAGTATTAGTGTTAGGGTTAGGGTTAGTGTAAAGGCTAGGTTTAGGGATAGGGGTTAGGGTTATGGTTAGGGTTAGGGTTAGCATTAAGGTTAGGGTTAGGGTTAGGATTAGGGTTAGGGTTAGGGTAAGGTTAAGGTTTAGGGTTAGATTTAGTGTTAGGGTTAGAGTTAGGGTGAAGGTTAGGGTTAGGGTTAGGGTTAGAGTTAGGGTAAGGGTAAGTGTTAGGGTTAAGGTTAGGGTTAGGGTTAGGTTTAGGGTTAGGGTAAGGTTAAGGGTTAGGGTTAGGGTTAGGTTTAGGGTTATGGTTAGGGTCAGGGTTAGGTTTAGGGTTAGAGTTAGGGTTAGGGTTAATCTGAAGGTTAGGGTTAGGTTTAGGGTTAAAGTTAGGGTTAGGGTCAGGGTTAGAGTTAGGGTAAGGGTAAGGGTAAGTGTTAGTGTTGAGGTTAGGGTTAGGGTTAGGGTTAGGATTAGGTTTAGGGTAAGGGTAAGGGTAAGGGTTAGGGTTATTGTTAAGGTTAGGGTAAGGGTTAGGGTTAGGATCAGGGTTA
>JANJXV010000080.1:2247500-2305000 GCA_024803745.1 Megascapheus bottae
TTAGGGTAAGGGTAAGGGTTAGTGTTAGGTTTAGGGTTAGGGTTAGGGTTAGGGTAAGGGTAATGGTTAATGTTAGGGTTAGAGTTAGAGTTATGTTTAGGGTTAGGTTTAGGGTTAGGTTTAGGGTTAGGGTAAGGTAAGGGTTAGGATTGGGTTAGGCTTAGTGAATGGGTAAGAGTTAGGGTTAGGGTTAGGGTTAGGTTTAGCATTAAGGTTAGGGTTAGGGTTAGGTTTAGGGTAAGGGTTAGGGTTAGGGTTTAGGGCTAGCATTAAGTTTATGGTTAGGTTTAGGGTAAGGGTAAGGGTTAGGTTTAGGATTAGGTTTAGAGTTTGGGGTTAGGGTTAAGGTTAGTGTTATGGTTAGGTTTAGGGTTAGGATTAGGGTAAGGGTAAGTGTTAGGGTTAGTGTTAGGGTTAGGGTTAGGATAAGGGTAAGGGTTATGGTTATGGTTATGGTTAGCGTTAAGGTTAGGGTTAGGATTAGCTTTAGGTTTAGGTTTATGTTAAGGGCAGGGGTTAGGGTTAGGGTTATGTTTAGGGTTAGGGTTATGGTAAGGGTAAGGATTAGGGTTAGGTTTACGGTTAGGGTTAGGGTAAGGTTTAGGTTTAGGGATATGGTAAGGTTAAGGTTTTGGGTTAGAGTAAGGGTAGGTTTAGGGTTAGGGTTAGGTTTAGGGTTAGCGTTTGGGGTTAGGGTTAGGGTTAGGGTTAGGGTAAGGGTTAGTGTTAGGGTTAGTGTTAGGGTTAGGTTTAGGGTAAGGGTAAGGGTTACGGTTAGGGTTAGGGAGAGGGTAAAAGTTATGGTTAGGGTTAGGGTTAGGATTAGGGTTAGGTTTAGGGTTGGGGTTAGGGTAAGGGTAAGGGTTACGCTAAGGGTTAGGGTTAGGTTTTAGAAAAGGGTAAGGGTTAGGGTTAGGGTTAGGGTAAGGATTAGGGTTAGGGTTAGGGTAAGGGTAAGGGTAAGAGTTAGTGTTAGGGTTAGAGTGAGGGTTAGGGTTAAGGTTAGGGTTAGGGTTAGGTTTAGGGTTAGGTTTAGGGTTATATTTAGGGTTACGGTAAGGTTAAGTGTTAGGGTTAGGGTTAGATTTAGGGTTAGGGTAAGGGTATCTTTAGGGTTAGAGTTAGGGTTAGGTTTAGGGTTAATGTTTTGGTTAGGGTTAGAGTTAGGGTAAGGGAAAGGGTTAGGGTTAGGGTTAGGGTTAGGGTTCGGATTAGGGTTAGGGTTAGGGTTACGGTTAGGGTTAGGGTTAGTGTTAGGATAAGGGTAAGGGTTCGGATTAGTGTTAGGGTTAGGGTTAGGGTAAGGGTATGCGTTAGGGTTAGGGTTAGGGTTAGAGTTAGGGTAAAGGTAAGGCTTGGGGTTAGAGTTAGAGATAGGGTTTGGTTTAGGGTTAAGTTAGGCTAAGGGTAAGGGTAAGGGTTAGGGTTAGGGTTAGGGTTAGGGTTAGTTTTAGGGTTACGTTTAGGGTAAGGGTAAGAGTTAGGGTTATGGTTAGTGTTAGAGTTAGGGTTAAGGTTAGGGTTAGGGTTAGGGTAAGGTTAAGGGTTAGGGTTTGGTTTAGGGTTAGGGTTAGGGTTTAGGGTTAGGGTTAGGGTTATGGTAAGGGTAAGGTTTAGGGTTAGGGTTAATGTTAGGGGTTAGGATTAGGGTTAGGGCTAGGGTTAGGGTTAAGGTAATGGTTAGGGTTAGGGTTAGGGTTTGGGTTAGGTTTAGCATTAGGGTAAGGGTAAGTTTTAGAGTTAGGGTTAGGGTTAGGTTTAGGGTTAGGGAAAGGGTAAGGGTTAGGGTTAGGTTTAGGGTAAGGATTATGGTTAGGGTTAGGGTTAGGGTAAGGATTAGGGTTAGTGTTAGGTTTAGCATTAAGGTTAGGGTTAGGGTTAGGGTAAGGGTTAGGGTTAGGGTTATGGTCAGGATATGGGTAAGGGTTAGGGTTAGGTTTAGGGTTAGGGTTAGGGTTAGGGTAAGCATTAGTGTTAGGGTTAGTGTTAGCGTTAGGGTTAAGTTATGGTTATGGTTAGAGTAAGGGTAAGGGTTGCGGTTAGGGTTATGGTTAGGGTTAGGGGTTAGGCTTAGTGTTAGTGTTAGGTTTAGGGTTAGGGTAAGGGCAAGGGTTAGGGTTAAGGTTAATGTTAGGGTTAGGTTTAGGATTAGCATTAGGGTTAGGGTAAGGGAAAGTGTTAGAGTTAGGGTTACTGTTAGGATTAGAGTTAGGGTTACTGTTAGGATTAGAGATAGGGTTAGGGTAAGGTTCAGGGTTAGGGTAAGGGTTAGGTTTAGGGTTAGGTTTAGGTTTAGGGTTAGGGTTAGGGTAACGGTTAGGGTAGAGTTAGGGTTAGGTTAGGGGTAAGTATTAGAGTTAGTGTTAGGGGTAGGGTTAGGGGTCAGTGTTAGGGATAGGGTTAGGTTTAGGGTAAGGTTTCGGGTTTCGGTCAGGTTAGGGGAAGGGTAAATGTTAGGATTAGGGTGAGGTTTAGGGTTAGGGTAAGGGTAAGGGTGAGGTTAGGGTTAGGGTAAGGGTAAGGTTTAGGGTTAGGGTTAGGGTTAGGGGAAGAATAAGTGTTAGGGTTAGTGTTAGCGTTAGGGTTAAGTTATGGTTATGGTTAGAGTAAGGGTAAGGGTTGCGGTTACGGTTATGTTTAGGGTTAGGGTTAGGCTTAGGGTTAGTGTTAGGTTTAGGGTTAGGGTAAGGGTAAGGGTAAGGGTTAGGGTTAAGGTTAATGTTAGGGTTAGGTTTAGGATTAGGATTAGGGTTAGGGTAAGAGAAAGTGTTAGGGTTAGGGTTAGGGTTAGGGTTAGGGATAGGGTTAGGATAAGGTTTAGGGTTAGGGTAAAGGTTAGGTTTAGGGTTAGGTTTAGGTTTAGGGTTAGGGTTAGGGTAACGGTTAGGGTTAGGGTTTGGTTTAGGTTAGGGGTAAGTATTAGAGTTAGTGTTAGGTGTAGGGTTAGGGGTCAGTGTTAGGGATAGGGTTAGGGTTGGGGTAAGGTTTCGGATTTCGGTCAGGTTAGAGTAAGGGTAAATGTTAGGATCAGGGTTAGGTTTAGGGTTAGGGTATGGGTAAGGGTGAGGTTAGGGTTAGGGTTAGGGTTACGGTTAGGTTTAGGGTTAGGGTTAGGGTAAGGGTTAGGGTTAGGTTTAGGGTTAGGGTTAGGTTTAGGGTAGTGGTTAGGGTTAGGGTTAGGGTAAGTTTTAGTGTTAGGGTTAGCGTTAGGGTGAGGGTAAGTGTAAGGGTTAGAGTTAGGTTTAGCTTTGGGGTTAAGGTTACGGATAAGGTTAGAGTAAGGGTCAGGGTTAGGATTACGGTTAGGGTTAGCATTAGGGTTAGGATTAGGGTAAGGGTAAGGGTTAGGATTAGGGTTAGGTTTAGGGTTAGGGTTATGGTTAGGGTTAGGTTTAGGGTTAGGGTTAGTGTTAGGGTAAGGGTAAGGGTTAGGGATAGGGTTAGGCTTAGAGAAAGAGTAAGGGTTATGGTTAGGGTTAGGGTTAGTGTTCGCCTTAACCTTAGGGTTAGGGTTATGATTAGGGTTAGGGTTAGGGTAAGGATTAGTGTTAGGGTTAGGGTAAGGGTTAGGGTTAGTGTTTGGGTTACGGTTAGCATTAAGTTTAGGGTTAGGTTTAGGGTAAGGGTAAGGGTTAGGGTTAGGATTAGGGTTAGGTTTAGGGGTTATTGTTCAGGTTAGGGTTAGAGTTAGGTTTAGGGTTAGGGTTAGGGTAAGGTTAAGGGTTAGGGTGAGGTTTAGGGTTAGGGTTAGGATAAGGGTAAGGGTTAGGGTTAGGGTTAGGGTTAAGGTTAGGTTTAGGGTTAGGGTTAGTGTTAGGTTTAGGGTTAGGATTAGGGTTAGGGATAGGGTTAGGTTTAGGGATATGGTAAGGTTAAGGGTTAGGGTTAGGGTTAGAGTTAGGTTTAGGTTTAGGGTTAGGGTTAGGGTGAGGGTAAGGGTAAGGGTTAGAAGGGTTAGGGTTAGGGTGAGGGTAAGGGTAAGGGTTAGAGTTAGGTTTAGGTTTAGGGTTAGGGAAAGGGTAAGGGTTAGGGTTAGGGTTAGCTCTAGGGTAAGGGTTAGGTTTAGGTTCCGGGTTAGCATTAAGGTTATGTTTAGGTTTAGGGTAAGGGTAAGGGTTAGGGTTAGGGTTAGAGTTAGGGTAAGGGTAAGGGTTAAGGTTAGTATTAGTGTTAGGGTTAGGGTTAGTGTAAAGGTTAGGTTTAGGGATAGGGGTTAGGGTTATGGTTAGGGTTAGGGTTAGCATTAAGGTTAGGGTTAGGGTTAGGATTAGGGTTAGGGTTAGGGTAAGGTTAAGGTTTAGGGTTAGATTTAGTGTTAGGGTTAGAGTTAGGGTGAAGGTTAGGGTTAGGGTTAGGGTTAGAGTTAGGGTAAGGGTAAGTGTTAGGGTTAAGGTTAGGGTTAGGGTTAGGTTTAGGGTTAGGGTAAGGTTAAGGGTTAGGGTTAGGGTTAGGTTTAGGGTTATGGTTAGGGTCAGGGTTAGGTTTAGGGTTAGAGTTAGGGTTAGGGTTAATCTGAAGGTTAGGGTTAGGTTTAGGGTTAAAGTTAGGGTTAGGGTCAGGGTTAGAGTTAGGGTAAGGGTAAGGGTAAGTGTTAGTGTTGAGGTTAGGGTTAGGGTTAGGGTTAGGGTTAGGATTAGGTTTAGGGTAAGGGTAAGGGTAAGGGTTAGGGTTATTGTTAAGGTTAGGGTAAGGGTTAGGGTTAGGATCAGGGTTAGGGTTAGGGTTAGGGGTTAGAGTTAGGTTTAGTTTTAGGGCTAGGTTTAGGATTATTGTTAGGGTAAGGGTAAGGGTAAGGGTTAGGGTTAGGGTTAGAGTTAGGGTTAGAGTTTGGGGTAGGGTTAGGGTTAGGGTTAGGGTTAGGGTAAGGGTAATGGTTAGGGTTAGGGTTAGGGTTAGCATTAAGGTTAGGGTTAGGGTTAGGGATAAGGGTTAGGATTAGGGTTAGGGTTAGGGTTAGCATTAAGGTTAGGGTTAGGGTTAGGGTTAGGGTAAGGTTTAGGGTTTTGGTTAGGGTAAGGTTTAGGGTTAGGTTTGGTTGTTAGGGTTAGGGTTAGAGTTAGGGTAAGGGTTAGGGTTATGGTAAGGGTAAGGGTTAGGGTTAGGGTTAGGGTTAGGGTAAGGGTTAGGTTTAGGGGTTAGGGTTAGGGTAAGGGTTAGGGTTAGGGTTTGGGTTAGGTTTGGGGTTAGGGTAAGGGTTAGGGTTAGGGTTTGGGTTAGGCTTAGGGTTAGGGTAAGAGTTAGGGTAAGGGTTAGGGTTAGGGTAACGGTAAGTGTTAGGGTTAGGGTTAGGGTTACGTTTAGGGTTAGGGGAAGGGTTAGGTTTAGGATTAGGTTTAGGGTTCGGAATAAGGTTAGGGTTAGGGTTAGGGTAAGGGAAAGGGTTAGGGTTGGGGTTAGGGTTACGGTAAGTGTTAAGGTTAGGTTGAGGGTTAAGGTTAGGGTTAGGTTTAGGGTAAGGATAAGGGTTAGGGTTAGGGTTTTGGTTAGGGTAAGTGTCAGGGTTAGGATTAGCATTAAAGTTAGGATTAGTGTTAAGGTAAGCGTAAGGGTTGTGGTTAGGGTTATGGTTAGGGTTAGGGTTAAGGTTAGGGTTAGGGTTAGGGTTAGTGTTAGGTTCAGTGTTAGCATTAAGGTTATGTTTAGGTTTAGGGTAAGGGGAAGGGTTAGGGTTAGGGTAAGGGTAAGTGTTAGGGTTAGGGTTAGTGTTAGGTTTAGGGTAAGGGTTAGGGTTAGGGTTAGGGTAAGGGTTCGGGTTAGGGTTAGGTGTTAGGGTTAGGGTTAGGTTTAGGGTTAGGGTTATGGTAAGGTTAAGGGGTTAGGGTTAGGTTTAGGTTTAGGGTTAGGGTTAGGTTTATGGTTAGGGTTAGGATAAAGGTAAGGGTTAGGTTTAGGGTTTGGGTTAGGGTTAAGGTTAGGGTTAGGGTTAGGATTAGGTTTAGGGTTATGTTAAGGGTAAGGGTTAGGGTTAGGGATAGGGTTAGGTTTAGGTTTAGGGTTAGGGTTAGGGTAAGGTTAAGGGTTAGGGTTAGGGTTAATGTTAGGTTAGGGTTAGGATTAGGGTTTTGGTTAGGGTTAGGTTTAGGGATATGGTAACATTAAGGGTTAGGGTTACGGTTAGGGTTAGGTTTAGGTTTAGGGTTAGGGTTAGGGTGAGGGAAAGGGTTAGGGTTAGGGTTAGGGATAGGGTTAAGGTTAGTGTTAGGTTTAGGGAAAGGGTAAGGGTTAGGGTTAGGGTGAAGGTTAGGTTTAGGTTAAGGTGAAGGTTAGGGTAAGGGTTAGGTTCAGGGTTAGCATTAAGGTTATGTTTAGGTTTAGGGTAAGGGTAAGAGTTAGGGTTAGGGTTAGAATTAGGGTTAGGGTTAGGGTAGGGTTAGGGTGAGGTTTAGTGTTAGGGTAAGAGTAATGGTTAGGGTTAGTGTTAGTGTTAGGGTTAGGGTTAGTGTAAAGGTTAGGTTTAGGGATAGGGGTTAGGGTTAGGGATAGGGTTAGGGTTAGCATTAAGGTTAGGGGTAGGTTTAGGATTAGTGTTAGGTTTAGGGTTAGGGTAAGGGTTAGGGTTAGGGTTAGGGTTAGAGTAAGGGTTAGGGTTAGGGTTAGGTGTTAGGGTAGGGTTAGGGTTAGGTGTTAGGGTTAGGATTAGGGTTAGGGTAAGGGTAAGGGTTAGGGTTAGGGTTAGGGTTGGGGTAAGGGTAAGGGTTAGGGTTAGGGTTAGGGTTAGGGTTAGCATTAAGGTTAGGGTTAGGGTTAGGGTAAAGGTAAGTGTTAGGTTCAGGGTTAGGGTTAGGGTCAGGGGTTAGGGTTAGGGTTAGGGTTGGGGTTAGGTTTAGTGTTAGGGTTAGGGTAAGGGTAAGGGTTAGGTTTAGGTTTAGGGTTGGGGTTAAGATTAGGGTTAGGGTTAGGGTAAGGGTAAGGGATAGAGTTGTGGTTAGGGTTATGGTAAGTGTTAGGGTTAGGTTTAGGTTTAGGGTTAGAATTTGGGGAAGGGTAAGGGTTAGGGTCAGGGTTAGGGTTAGGGTTAGGGTTAGGTTTAGGTTTAGGGTTAGGGTAGGGTTAGGGTTAGGGTTAGGGTTAGGGGTTAGGTTTAGGGTTAGCCTAGGTTTAGGGTCAGAGTTACGGTAAGGGTAAGGGTTAGGGTTAGGGTTAGGATTAGCTTTAGGGTTAGGGTTAGGGTTAGGGTAAGTGTTAGGTTTAGGGTTGTGGTTAGGGTTAGGCTTAGGGGAAGGGGAAGGGTTAGGGTTAGGCTTAGGGTAGGTTTAGGTTTATGTTTGAGGTTAAGTTTAGGGTTAGCGTTAGGGTAAGGGTAAGGGTTAGGGTTAGGGTTAGGGTTAGGGTTACGGTGAAGGTTAGGGTTAGGGTTAGGGTTAGAGTTAGGGTAAGGGTAAGTGTTAGCCTTAAGGTTAGGGTTAGGGTTAGGGTTAGGATTAGGGTTAGGGTAATGGTAAGGGTTAGGGTTAGTGTTAAGTTTAGGGTAAGGGTTAGTGTTAGGGTTAGGGTTAGGGGGTAGGGTTAGGGTTAAGGTTAGGATTAGGTTTAGGGTTATGGTTATGGTTAGGGTTAGGCTTAGGGTTAGTGTGAAGTTTAGGGTTAGGGTTAGGGTTATAGTTAGGGTAAGGGTAAGTGTTAGGGTTAAGGTTTGGGTTAGGGTTAGAGTTAGGGTTAGGATTAGGGTTAGGGTAAGGGTAAGGGTAAGGGTTAGGGTTAGTGTTAAGTTTAGGGTAAGGGTTAGGGTTAGGGCTAGGTTTAGGGTTATGGTTAGGGTAAGGGTAAGGGTTAGGGTTAGGTTTATGGTTAGGATTAGGGTAAGGGTTAGGGTAAGGGTAAGGGTTAGGGTTAGGGTTACAGTTAGGGTTAGGTTTAAGGTTAGGGTTAGGGAAAGGGTATGGGTTAGGGTTAGGGTTAGGGTTAGGGTTAGGTTTTCGGTAAGGTTTAGGGTTAGGTGCAGTGTTAGCATTAAGATTATGTTTAGGTTTAGGGTAAGAGTAAGGGTTAGGGTTAGGGTAAGGGTTAGGGTTAGGGTTAGGTGTTAGGGTTAGGGTTAGGGTTAGAGTTAGGGTAAGGGTTAGGGTTAGGGTTAGGGTAAGGGTAAGGGTTAGGGATAGGTTTACGGTAAGGGTTAGCGTTAGGGGTTAGGTTTAGAGTTAGTGTTATGGTAAGGGTTAGGGTTAGGTTTTGTTTTAGGGTTATGGTTAGGGTTAGGGTTAGGGTTTGGCTTAGGGTTAGGGTTAGGGTAAGTGTTAGGGTTAGGGTTAGGGTTAGGGTTAGGGTTAGGGTAAGTTTAAGGTTTAGGTTTGGGTTAGGGTTAGGGTTAGGGTTAGGGTAAGGTAAGGTTTAGGTTAGGGTTAGGGTTAGGGTTAGGGTTAGGATTAGGGTTAGGGTTAGGTTTAGGGTAAGGGTAAGGGTTAGGGTTAGGGTTAGGGTTGGAGTAAGGGTAAGAGTTAGGGTTAGGTTTAGGTTTAGTGTTAGTGTTAGGGTTAGTTTTAGGTTTAGGTTTAGGGTAAGGGTAAGGGTTAGGGTTAGGGTTAGGGTAGGGGTCAGGTGTAGGTTTTGGGTTAGGGTAAGGTTAGGGTTAGGTTCAGGGATAGGGTTAGGGTAAGGGTAAGTGTTAGGGTTAAGGTTAGGGTTAAGGTAGGGTAGGGGTATGGGTTAGGGTTAGGGTTAGGGTTAGGGTAAGGGTTAGGGTTAGGTTTAGGGTAAGGATAAGTGTTAGGGTTAGGGTTAGGGTTACGGTTAAGGTTAGGGTTAGGGTTAGGGTTAGGGTAAGGTTAAGGGATAGGGTTAGGGTTAGGGTTAGGGGTTAGGGTTAGGGTTAGCGTTATGTTTAGGGTCAGGTTTAGGGTAAGGGTAAGGGTTAGGGGTAGGGTTAGGATTAGGTTTAGGTTAGGGTTAGGGTTAGGGTAAGGGTTAGGTTTAGGTTTGGGTTAGGGTTAGGATTAGGGGAAGGGTAAGGGTTAGGGTTAGGGTTAGGTTTAGTGTAAGGGTTAGGCTTAGGGTTAGGGTCAGGTCTAGGGTTTGGGTTACGGTTAGGGTTAGCGGTAGGGTAAGGGTAAGGGTTAGGGTTAGGGTTAGGGTTAGGGTGAACGTTAGGGTTATGGTTAGGGTTAGAGTTAGGGTAAGGTTAGGGTTAGGGTTAGGGTTAGGATTAGGGTTAGAGTAAGGGTAAGGGGTAGGGTTAGTGTTAAGGTTAGGGTAAGGGTTAGGTTTAGGGTTAGGGTTAGGGGTTAGGTTTAGGGTTAGGGTTAGGGTTATGTATAGGGTTATGGTTAGGGTAAGGGTAAGGGTTATGGTTAGGGTTTTGGTTAGAATTAGGGTAAGTGTTAGGGTAAGTGTAAGGGTTAGGTTTAGGGTTAGAGTTAGGGTTAGGTTTAAGGTTAGGGTTAGCGTTAGGGAAAGGTTAAGGGTTAGGGTTAGGGTTAGACTTAGGGTTAGGTTTAAGGTTAGGGTTAGCGTTAGGGAAAGTTTAACGGTTAGGGTTAGGGTTAGGGTTAGGTTTAGGGTAAGGGTTAGGGTTAGGGTTAGGGTAAGGTTAAGGGTTAGGGTTAGGGTTAGGGTTAGGGTTAGGGATAGGGTAAGGGTTAGGGTTAAGGTTAGGGATAGGGTTAAGGTTATGTTTAGGGTTAGGGTTAGGTTTAGGGTTAGGTTTTGGGTAAGGGTAAGGGTTAGAATTAGGGTTAGGGTTAGGTTTTTGGAAAATGATATGGTTAGGGTTAGGGTTGGAGTAAGGATAAGAGTTACGGTTAGGGTTAGGTTTAGGGTAAGGTAAGGGTTAGGTTTAGGGTTAGGGTTGGGGTTAGGTTTAGGGTTAGGGTTAGGGTAAGGTTAGTGTTAGGTTCAGGGTTAGGGTTAGGGTAAGGGTAAGTGTTAGGGTTAGGGTTAGGGTTTAGGTAGGGTAAGGGTAAGGGTTAGGGTTAGGGTTAGGGTTAGGGTAAGGGTTAGGGTTATGTTTAGGGTAAGGATAAGTGTTAGGGTTAGGGTTTGGGTTAGGGTTAGGTTAAGGTTTAGGTTTAGGGTTAGGGTTAGGGTGAGGGTAAGGGTAAGGGTTAGAAGGGTTAGGGTTAGGGTGAGGGTAAGGGTAAGGGTTAGAGTTAGGTTTAGGTTTAGGGTTAGGGAAAGGGTAAGGGTTAGGGTTAGGGTTAGCTCTAGGGTAAGGGTTAGGCTTAGGTTCCGGGTTAGCATTAAGGTTATGTTTAGGTTTAGGGTAAGGGTAAGGGTTAGGGTTAGGGTTAGAGTTAGGGTAAGGGTAAGGGTTAAGGTTAGTATTAGTGTTAGGGTTAGGGTTAGTGTAAAGGTTAGGTTTAGGGATAGGGGTTAGGGTTATGGTTAGGGTTAGGGTTAGCATTAAGGTTAGGGTTAGGGTTAGGATTAGGGTTAGGGTTAGGGTAAGGTTAAGGTTTAGGGTTAGATTTAGTGTTAGGGTTAGAGTTAGGGTGAAGGTTAGGGTTAGGGTTAGGGTTAGAGTTAGGGTAAGGGTAAGTGTTAGGGTTAAGGTTAGGGTTAGGGTTAGGTTTAGGGTTAGGGTAAGGTTAAGGGTTAGGGTTAGGGTTAGGTTTAGGGTTATGGTTAGGGTCAGGGTTAGGTTTAGGGTTAGAGTTAGGGTTAGGGTTAATCTGAAGGTTAGGGTTAGGTTTAGGGTTAAAGTTAGGGTTAGGGTCAGGGTTAGAGTTAGGGTAAGGGTAAGGGTAAGTGTTAGTGTTGAGGTTAGGGTTAGGGTTAGGGTTAGGGTTAGGATTAGGTTTAGGGTAAGGGTAAGGGTAAGGGTTAGGGTTATTGTTAAGGTTAGGGTAAGGGTTAGGGTTAGGATCAGGGTTAGGGTTAGGGTTAGGGGTTAGAGTTAGGTTTAGTTTTAGGGCTAGGTTTAGGATTATTGTTAGGGTAAGGGTAAGGGTAAGGGTTAGGGTTAGGGTTAGAGTTAGGGTTAGAGTTTGGGGTAGGGTTAGGGTTAGGGTTAGGGTTAGGGTAAGGGTAATGGTTAGGGTTAGGGTTAGGGTTAGCATTAAGGTTAGGGTTAGGGTTAGGGATAAGGGTTAGGATTAGGGTTAGGGTTAGGGTTAGCATTAAGGTTAGGGTTAGGGTTAGGGTTAGGGTAAGGTTTAGGGTTTTGGTTAGGGTAAGGTTTAGGGTTAGGTTTGGTTGTTAGGGTTAGGGTTAGAGTTAGGGTAAGGGTTAGGGTTATGGTAAGGGTAAGGGTTAGGGTTAGGGTTAGGGTTAGGGTAAGGGTTAGGTTTAGGGGTTAGGGTTAGGGTAAGGGTTAGGGTTAGGGTTTGGGTTAGGTTTGGGGTTAGGGTAAGGGTTAGGGTTAGGGTTTGGGTTAGGCTTAGGGTTAGGGTAAGAGTTAGGGTAAGGGTTAGGGTTAGGGTAACGGTAAGTGTTAGGGTTAGGGTTAGGGTTACGTTTAGGGTTAGGGTAAGGGTTAGGTTTAGGATTAGGTTTAGGGTTCGGAATAAGGTTAGGGTTAGGGTTAGGGTAAGGGAAAGGGTTAGGGTTGGGGTTAGGGTTACGGTAAGTGTTAAGGTTAGGTTGAGGGTTAAGGTTAGGGTTAGGTTTAGGGTAAGGATAAGGGTTAGGGTTAGGGTTTTGGTTAGGGTAAGTGTCAGGGTTAGGATTAGCATTAAAGTTAGGATTAGTGTTAAGGTAAGCGTAAGGGTTGTGGTTAGGGTTATGGTTAGGGTTAGGGTTAAGGTTAGGGTTAGGGTTAGGGTTAGTGTTAGGTTCAGTGTTAGCATTAAGGTTATGTTTAGGTTTAGGGTAAGGGGAAGGGTTAGGGTTAGGGTAAGGGTAAGTGTTAGGGTTAGGGTTAGTGTTAGGTTTAGGGTAAGGGTTAGGGTTAGGGTTAGGGTAAGGGTTCGGGTTAGGGTTAGGTGTTAGGGTTAGGGTTAGGTTTAGGGTTAGGGTTATGGTAAGGTTAAGGGGTTAGGGTTAGGTTTAGGTTTAGGGTTAGGGTTAGGTTTATGGTTAGGGTTAGGATAAAGGTAAGGGTTAGGTTTAGGGTTTGGGTTAGGGTTAAGGTTAGGGTTAGGGTTAGGATTAGGTTTAGGGTTATGTTAAGGGTAAGGGTTAGGGTTAGGGATAGGGTTAGGTTTAGGTTTAGGGTTAGGGTTAGGGTAAGGTTAAGGGTTAGGGTTAGGGTTAATGTTAGGTTAGGGTTAGGATTAGGGTTTTGGTTAGGGTTAGGTTTAGGGATATGGTAACATTAAGGGTTAGGGTTACGGTTAGGGTTAGGTTTAGGTTTAGGGTTAGGGTTAGGGTGAGGGAAAGGGTTAGGGTTAGGGTTAGGGATAGGGTTAAGGTTAGTGTTAGGTTTAGGGAAAGGGTAAGGGTTAGGGTTAGGGTGAAGGTTAGGTTTAGGTTAAGGTGAAGGTTAGGGTAAGGGTTAGGTTCAGGGTTAGCATTAAGGTTATGTTTAGGTTTAGGGTAAGGGTTAGGGTTAGGGTTAGGGTTAGGGTTGGGGTAAGGGTAAGGGTTAGGGTTAGGGTTAGGGTTAGGGTTAGCATTAAGGTTAGGGTTAGGGTTAGGGTAAAGGTAAGTGTTAGGTTCAGGGTTAGGGTTAGAATTAGGGTTAGGGTTAGGGTAGGGTTAGGGTGAGGTTTAGTGTTAGGGTAAGAGTAATGGTTAGGGTTAGTGTTAGTGTTAGGGTTAGGGTTAGTGTAAAGGTTAGGTTTAGGGATAGGGGTTAGGGTTAGGGATAGGGTTAGGGTTAGCATTAAGGTTAGGGGTAGGTTTAGGATTAGTGTTAGGTTTAGGGTTAGGGTAAGGGTTAGGGTTAGGGTTAGGGTTAGAGTAAGGGTTAGGGTTAGGGTTAGGTGTTAGGGTAGGGTTAGGGTTAGGTGTTAGGGTTAGGATTAGGGTTAGGGTAAGGGTAAGGGTTAGGGTTAGGGTTAGGGTTGGGGTAAGGGTAAGGGTTAGGGTTAGGGTTAGGGTTAGGGTTAGCATTAAGGTTAGGGTTAGGGTTAGGGTAAAGGTAAGTGTTAGGTTCAGGGTTAGGGTTAGGGTCAGGGGTTAGGGTTAGGGTTAGGGTTGGGGTTAGGTTTAGTGTTAGGGTTAGGGTAAGGGTAAGGGTTAGGTTTAGGTTTAGGGTTGGGGTTAAGATTAGGGTTAGGGTTAGGGTAAGGGTAAGGGATAGAGTTGTGGTTAGGGTTATGGTAAGTGTTAGGGTTAGGTTTAGGTTTAGGGTTAGAATTTGGGTAAGGGTAAGGGTTAGGGTAAGGGTTAGGGTTAGGGGTTAGGGTTAGTGTTAGGTTTAGGGTTAGGGTAAGGGTAAGGTTTAGGTTTAGGGTTAGGGTTAGGGGTTAGGGTTAGGGTTAGGGTTAACATAAGGGTATGGGTTAGGGTTACGGTTAGTGTTACGGTTAGGTTTAGGGTTAGGGTAAGGGTAAGGTTTAGGTTTAGGGTTAGGGTTAGGGGTTAGGGTTAGGGTTAGGGTTAACATAAGGGTATGGGTTAGGGTTACGGTTAGTGTTACGGTTAGGTTTAGGGGAAGGGTAAGTTTTAGTGTTAGGGTTAGGTTTAGGTTTAGGGTAATGGTAAGGGTTAGGGTTAGGGTTAGGGTTAGGGTAAGGGTAAGTGTTAGGGTTAGGGTTAGGGTTAGGTTTAGGGTTAGGGTTTGGGTAAGGATAAGGGTTAGGGTTAGGGTTAGGGTTAGGGTTAGGGTTAGGGTAAGTGTTAGGGTTAGGGTTAGGGTTAGGGTAAGGGTAAGTGTTAGGGTTAGGGTTAGGGTTAGGTTTAGGGTTAGGGTTTGGGTAAGGATAAGGGTTAGGGTTAGGGTTAGGGTTAGGGTTAGGGTTAGGGTAAGTATTAGGGTTAGGGTTAGGGTTAGGTTTAGGGTTAGGGTTTGGGTAAGGATAAGGGTTAGGGTTAGGATTAGGGTTAGGGGTTGGGGTTAGGGTTTGTTTTAGGGTTAGTGTAAGGATAAGATTTAGGGTTAGGGTTAGGGTTCGGTGTTAGGTTTAGGGTTAGGGTCAGGGTTAAGGTAATGCTTAGGGTTAGGGTTACGGTTAGGGTTAGTTTTAGGGTAAGGGTAAGTGTAAGTTTTAGGATTAGGTTTAGGATTAGGGTTGGGGTAAGGGTAGGGTTTAGGATTAGGGTTAGGGTTAGGGTAAGGTTAGGGTTAGGGTTAGGGTTAGGGGTTAGGGTTAGGGTTAATGTTAGGATTAGGTTTAGGGTTATGGTTATGGTTAGGGTTAGGGTTAGGGTTAGGGTTAGTGTGAAGTTCAGGGTTAGGGTTAGGGTTAAAGTTAGGGTAAGGGTAAGTGTTAGGGTTAAGGTTAGGGTTAGGGTTAGGGTTAGGATTAGGGTTAAGGTAAGGGTAAGGGTAAGGGTTAGGGTTAGTGTTAATTTTAGGGTAAGGGTTAGGGTTAGGGTTAGGGTTAGGGTTAGGAGTTAGGGTTAGGGTTAGGGTTAGGGCTAGGTTTAGGGTTATGGTTAGGGTAAGTGTAAGGGTTAGGGTTAGGGTTATGGTTAGGATAAGTGTAAGGGTTAGGGTAAGGTTTAGGGTTAGGGTTAGAGTTACAGTTAGGGTTAGGTTTAAGGTTAGGGTTAGGGTTAGGGAAAGTGTAAGGGTTAGGGTTAGGGTTAGGGTCAGATTTAGGGTTTGGGTTAAGGTTAGGGTTAGCGGTAGGGTAAGGGTAAGGGTAAGGGTTAGGGTTAGGGTTAGGGTTAGGGTGAACGTTAGGGTTATGGTTAGGGTTAGAGTTAGGGTAAGGTTAAGTGTTAGGGTTAAGGTTGGGGTTAAGGTTAGGGTTAGGATTAGGGTTAGGGTAAGGGTAAGGGGTAGGGTTAGTGTTAAGGTTAGGGTAAGTGTTAGGTTTAGGGTTAGGGTTTGGGGTTAGGGTTAGGGTTAGGGTTAGGGTTATGTATAGGGTTATGGTTAGGGCAAGGGTAAGGGTTATGGTTAGCGTTATGGTTAGGATTAGGGTAAGTGTTAGGGTAAGTGTAAGGGTTAGGTTTAGGTTTAGAGTTAGGGTTAGGTTTAAGGTTAGGGTTAGCGTTAGGGAAAAGTTAAGGGTTAGGGTTAAGTTTAGAGTTAGGTTTAGGTTTAAGGTTAGGGTTAGAGTTAGGGAAAGTTTAACGGTTAGGGTTAGGGTTAGGGTTAGGTTTAGGGTAAGGGTTAGGGTTAGGGTTAGGGTAAGGTTAATGGTTAGGGTTAGGGTTAGTGTTAGGTTTAGTGTTAGGGTAAGGGTTAGGGTTAGGGTTAGGGTAAGGTTTAGGGTTAGGGTAAGGGTAAGGGTTAGGGTTAGGGTTAGGGATAGGGTAAGGCTTAGGGTTAAGGTTAGGGATAGGGTTAAGGTTACGGTTAGGGTTAGGGTTAGGTATAGGGTTAGTTTTAGAGTAAGGGTAAGGGTTAGAATTAGGGTTAGGGTTAGGCTTTTGGAAAATGTTATGGTTAGGGTTAGGGTTGGAGTAAGGATAAGAGTTACGGTTAGGGTTAGGTTTAGGGTAAGGGTAAGGGTTAGGTTTAGGGTTAGGGTTAGGGTTGGGGTTAGGTTTAGGGTTAGTGTTAGGGTAAGGTTAGTGTTAGGTTCAGGGTTGGGGTTAGGGTAAGGGTAAGTGTTAGGGTTAGGGTTAGGGTTTAGGTAGGGTAAGGGTAAGGGTTAGGGTTATTGTTAGGGTTAGGGTTAGGGTAAGGGTTAGGGTTAGGTTTAGGGTAAGGATAAGTGTTAGGGTTAGGGATAGGGTTAGGGTTAAGTTTAGGTTAAGGTTAAGGGTTAGGGTTAGGGTTAGGGTTAGGGTTAGTGTTAGGTTTATTGTTATGGTTAGGGTTAGTGTTAGGTTCAGGGTTAAGTTTAGGGTAAGGGTTAGGGTAAGGGTTAGGGTTATGTTTAGGGTTAGGGTTTAGGGTTAGTGTTAGGTTTAGGGTTAGGGTAAGGGTAAGGTTTAGGTTTAGGGTTAGGGTTAGGGGTTAGGGTTAGGTTTAGGGTTAAGATAAGGGTATGGGTTAAGGTTACGGTTAGGGTTACGGTTAGGTTTAGGGGAAGGGTAAGTTTTAGTGTTAGGGTTAGGGTTAGGTTTAGGGTAATGGTAAGAGTTAGGGTTAGGGTTAGGTTTAGCGTTCGGTTTGGGTTAGGATTAGGGTTAGGGTTAGGGTTAGGGTTAGGGAAAGTGTAAGGGTTAGGGTTAGGGTTAGGGTTAGGGTAAGGGTTAGGGTTAGGGTTAGGGTTAGGGGTTAGGGTTAGGGTTAAGGTAAGGATTAGGTTTAGGGTTATGGTTAGGGTTAGGGTTAATGTGAAGTTCAGGGTTAGGGTTAGGGTTAAAGTTAGGGTAAGGGTAAGTGTTAGGGTTAAGGTTAGGGTTAGGGTTATGTTTAGGGTTAGGGGTTAGGGTTAGGGTTAACTTTAGGGTAAGGGTAAGGTTTAGGGTTAGGGTTAGGGTTAGGGGTTAGAGTTAGTGTTAGGGTTAGGGTTAAGGTAACGGTAAGTGTTAGGGTTAGGTTTAGGGTTAGGGTTAGGTTTAGGGTAAGGGTAAGGTTTAATGTTAGGTTTAGGGTTAGGTTTAGGGTAAGGGTAACGGTTATGGTTAGGGTTAGGGTTAGGTTAGGGAAAGGGTAAGGGTTAGGGTTAGAGATAGGGTAAGTGTTAGGGTAAGGGTAAGGGTTAGGGTTAGGGTTAGGGTTAGGGGAAGGGTAAGGGTTAGGGTTAGTTTTAGGGTTGGGGTTAAGGTTAGGGTTAGGGTTAAGATAAGGGTAAGGGTTAGGGTTATAGTTAGTGTTAGGTTAATGGTTAGGGTTATGGTTAAGGTTAGGGTTAGAGTGAGGCTTAGGGTTAGGGTTAGTTTTAGGGGTTATGGTTAGGGTTAGGGTTAGAGTGAGGGTTAGGTTTTGGGTTAGGGTAAGGGTAATGGTTAGTGTTAGGGTAGGGCAAGCATTAGGGTTAGGGTTAGGGTTAGCATAAGGGTAATTGTTAGGGTTAGGTTTAAGGTTAAGGTTAGGGTTAGGGTTATGATTAGTGTTAAGGTAAGGGTAAGGGTTAGGGTTAGAGTTAGAGTTAGGGTTGGGGTTAGGTTTAGGGTTTAGGGTTAGGGTTAGGTTTAGGGTAATGTAAGGGTTAGGGTTAGGTTTATGGTTAGGGTTAGGTTTAGGGTTAGGGGTTAGGGTTAGGGTTAGTGTTAGGGTTTGGGTTAGGTTAGGGTAAGGGTAAGTGTTAGGGTAAGGGATAGGGTTAGGGTAAGGGTAAGGGTGAGGTTTAGGTTTAGGGTTAGGCATAGGTTTAGGTTTAGATTTATGGTTGGGGTTAGGTTAAGACAAAGTGTTAGGGTTAGGGTTAGGGTTAGTTTTCAGGTTATGATAAGGGTAAGGGTTAGGGTTAGGGTTGGGGTTAGGGGTTAGGGTTAGGGTTAGGGTTAGTTTTAGGGTTTGTGTTAGGGTTAGGATTAGGGTAAGTGTTAGGGTTAGGGTTAGGGTTAAGGTAAGGTTTAGGGTTAGGGTTAGGGTTAGGGTAAGTGTTAGGGTTAGGGTTTGGGTTAGGGTAAGGTTTACAGTTAGGGTTAGGTTTAGGGTTAGCATTAATGTTAGGGTTAGGGTTTGGGTAAAGGTAAGGGTTAGGGTCAGGGTTAGGGTTAGGGTTAGGTTTGGGGTTAGGTTTACAGTTAGGGTTAGGGTAAGGGTAAGGTTTAGGGTTAGGTTTAGTGTTAGGTTTAGGGTTAGGGTTAGGGTAAGGGTAAGGGTTAGGGTTAGGTTTAGAGTTAGAGTTAAGGATAGGGTTAGGTTTAGGGTTAGAGTTAGGGTTATGGTAAGGTAAGGGTTAGGATTGGGTTAGGCTTAGGGAAAGGGTAAGGGTTAGGGTAAGGGTTAGGGTTAGGATTAGCATTAAGGTTAGGGTTAGGGTTAGCGTTAGTGTTAGGGTAACGCTTAGGGTTAGGGTTAGTGTTAGCATTAAGTTTAGGGTTAGGTTTAGGGTAAGGGTAATTGTTAGGGTTAGGATTAGGGTTAGGGTTAGGGTTAGGGGTTAGGGTTAAGGTTAGGGTTAGGGTTAGGGTTAGGTTTAGGGTTAGGATTAGGGTACGGGAAACAATTAGGGTTAGGGTTACAGTTAGTGTTAGGGTTAGGGTTATGTTTAGGGATATGGTAAGGTTAAGTGTTTGGGTTAGGGTTAGGGTTAGGTTTAGGGTTAGGGTTAGGGTAAGGGTAAGGGTAAGTGTTAGGGTTAGGGTTAGGGTTAGGTTTAGGGGAAGGGTAAGTTTTACCGTTAGGGTTAGGTTTAGGTGTAGGGTAATGTTAAGGTTTAGGGTTAGCGTTAGGTTTAGCGTTAGGTTTGGGTTAGGATTAGCGTTAGGGTTAGGGTTAGGGTTAGGGAAAGGGTAAGGGTTAGGGTTAGGGTTAGGGTAAGGGTAAGTGTTAGGGTTAGGGTTAGGGTTAGGTTTAGGGTTAGGGTTAGGGTTAGGGTTAGGATTAGGGTAAGGGTTAGGGTTAGGGTTAGGGTTAGTGGGTAGGGTAAGGGTAAGGGTTAGGGTTAGGGTTAGGGTTAGGCGTTAGGGTTAGTGTTAGGGTTAGGTTTAGGGTTAGGGTTAGGGGTAGGGTAAGTGTACGGGTTAGGGTTAGGTTTAGGGTTAGGGTTAGGGAAAGGGTAAGGGTTAGGGTAAGGGTTAGGTCTAGGGTTAGGGTAAGGATTAGGGTTAAGGTAATGCTTAGGGTTAGGGTTAGGTTTAGGGTAAGGGTAAGGGTTAGGGTTAGGGTTAGGGGTTAGGGTTAGTGTTAGGGTTAGGTTTAGGGTTAGGGGTAGTGGTAGGGTAAGGGTACGGGTTAGGGTTAGGGAAAGAGTACGTTTTAGTGTTAGGGTTAGGGTTAGATTTAGGGTTAGGATTAGGGTAAGGGTAAGGGGTAGTGTTAGGGTTAGTGTTAGGGTTAGGGTTAGGGTTAGGGTTAGTGTTAGGGTAAGGGTAAGGGGTAGCGTTAGGATTAGGGTTAGGGGTTAGGGTTAGGGTAAGGGTAAGGGTTAGGGTTAGGATTAGGGTTAGGGGTTAGGGTTAGGGTAAGGGTAAGGGTAGGGTTAGGATTAGGGTTAGGGGTTAGGGTTAGGGCTAGGTTTAGGGTTAGGGTTAGGGTAAGTGTAAGGGTTAGGGTTAGTGTTAGGGTTAGGGTTATGGTAAGGGGAAAGGTTAGGGTTAGGATTAGGGTTAGGTTTAGAGTTAGGTAAGGGTTAGGGTTAGGGTTAGGGTTAGGGTTAGTGTTAGGGTAAAGGTTAGGGTTAGGGTTTGGGTTAGGATAAGGGTAAGGATTAGGGTTAAGGTTAGGGTTAGGGTTAGGGATAGGGTTAGGGTAAGGGTTAGGATTAGGGTAAGGGTTAGGTTTAGGGTTAGGGTTAGGTTTAGGGATAGGGTTAGGGTTAGGGTTAGGGTAACGGTTAGGGTTAGGGTTAGGGTTAGGTTAGGGGTAAGTATTAGAGTTAGGGTTAGGGGTAGGTTTAGGGGTTAGTGTTAGGGATAGGGTTAGGGTTAGGGTAAGGTTTCGGGTTTCGGTCAGGTTAGGGTAAGGGTAAGTATTAGGGTTAGGGTTAGGTTTAGGGTTAGGGTAAGGGTAAGGGTGAGGTTTAGGGTTAGGGTTAGGGTTAGGTTTAGGTTTAGGGTTAGGGTTAGGGTAAGGGTAAGTGTTAGGGTTAGGGTTAGGGTAGTTTTGAGGTTATGATAAGGGTAAGGGTTAGGGTTAGGGCTGGGGTTAGGGGTTAGGGTTAGGGTTAGGGTTAGGGTAAAGGTTAGGGGTAGGGTTAGGATTAGGGTTAGGGTAAGGGTTAGGATTAGGTTTAGGGTTAGGGTAAGCGTTAGGGTTAGGGTTAGGGTTAGCCTTAAGGTTAGGCTTAGGGTTAGGGTAAGGGTAAGGGTTAGGTTCAGGGTTAGGGTTAGGATCAGTGGTTAGGGTTAGGGTTAGGGTTAGGGTAAGGGTTAGGTTTAGGGTAAGGATTAGGTTTAGGGTTAGGGTTAGGTTTAAGGTTAGGGTTAGGGTAATGGTTAGGGTTAGGGTTAGGGTAAGGGTTAGGTTTAGGGTTAGGGTTAGTGTAGGGGTAAGGATTAGAGTTAGGGTTAGGGGTAGGGTTAGGGGTTAGGTTTAGGGAGAGGGTTAGGGTTAGGTTAAGGGTTAGGGTTTGGGTTAGGTTTATGTTTAGGGTAAGGGTAAGTGTTAGGTTTAGGATTAGGGTTAGGGTTAGGTTTAGGGTTAGGGTAAGGGTTAGTGTTAGGCTTAGGTTTAGGGTTCGGGTTAAGGTTAGGGTTAGGGTTAGGGTAAGGGTAAGGGTTAGGGTTGGGGTTAAGGCTACGGTAAGTGTTAGGGTTAGGTTTAGGGTTAGTGTTAGAGTTTGGGGAAGGGTAAGGGTTAGGGTCAGGGATAGGGTTAGGGTTAGGGTTAGGTTTAGGGTTAGGTTTAGGTTTAGGGTAGGGTTAGGGTTAGGGTTAGGGGTTAGGTTTAGGGTTAGCGTTAGGGTTAGGGTCATGGTTAGGGAAATCTTGAGGGTTAGTGTTAGGGTAAATATTAGGGTTAGGGTTAGTGTTAGTGTAAGGGTAAGGGTTAGGGTTAGGGTTAGGTTTAGGGTTTGGTTAGGGTAAAGGTTAGGGTTAGGGTTAGGGTTAGTGTAAGGGTAAGGGTTAGGGTTAGGGTTAGGTTTAGGATTTGGTTAGGGTAAAGGTTAGGGTTAGGGTTAGGGTTAGGGTTAGGGGTAAGTTTAGGGTTAGGGTTAGGGATAGGGTTAGGGTAAGGTTTAGGGTTAGGGTAAGGTTTAGGTTTAGCGTTAGGGTTTGGTTTAGGTTTAGGGTTATGCTAAGGATTAGGGTTAGCGTTAGGGTAAATGTTAGGGTTAGGGTTAGGGTTAGAGTTAGCATTAAGATTAGGGTTAGTGTTAGGGTAATGGTAAGGGTTAGGTGTTAGGGTTAGGGTTAGGGTTAGGTTTAGGGTTTGGGTTAGGGTTAGGGTTAGGGTTAGGGTTAGGGTAAAGGTTAGGCTTAGGGTTAGGGTTAGGTTTAATGTAGTGGTTGGGGTTTGGGTTAGGGTGAGGGTTCGGGTAAGGGTTAGGTTTAATGTTAGTGTTAGCTTTTCGGTTTACGGTTAGGGTTAGGGTAAGGGTAAGGTTTACGGTTAGGGTTAGGGTTAGGGTTAGGTTTAGGGTTAGGGTTAGGGTAAGGTTTAGGGTTAGGTTTAGGTTTAGTGTTAGGTTTAGGGTTAGGTTTAGGGTAAGGGTAAGGGTTAGGATTAGGGTTATGGTTAGGGTTATGGTTAGGGTAAGGTTAAGGTTTAGGGTTAGGGTTAGGGTAAGGGTAAGGGTTAGGGATAGGGTTAGGCTTAGAGAAAGGGTAAGGGTTATGGTTAGGGTTAGGGTTAGTGTTGGCCTTAACCTTAGGGTTAGGGTTAGGATTAGGGTTAGGGTTAGGGTAAGGATTAGTGTTAGGGTTAGGGTAAGGGTTAGGGTTAGGGTTAGGGTTAGGGTTAGGGTTAGCATTAAGTTTAGGGTGAGGTTTAGGGTAAGGGTAAGGGTTAGGGTTAGGATTAGGTTTAGGGTTAGGGGTCATTGTTAAGGTTAGGTTTAGAGTTAGGTTTTGGGTTAGGGTTAGAGTAAGGTAAGGGTTAGGGTGACGGTTAGGGTTAGGTTTAGGGTTAGGGTTAGGATAAGGGTAAGGGTTAGGGTTAGGGTTAGGGTTAAGTTTAGGGTTAGGGTTAGGGTTAGTGTTAGGTTTAGGGTTAGGATTAGGGTTAGGGTTAGGGTTAGGTTTAGGGATATCGTAAGGTTAAGGGTTAGAGTTAGGGTTAGAGTTAGGTTTAGGGTTAGGGATAGGGATAGGGTGAGGGTAAGGGTAAGGGTTTGAATTAGGGTTAGGTTTAGGGTTAGGGAAAGGGTAAGGGTTAGGGTTAGGGTTAGCTTTAGGGTAAGGGTTAGGGTTAGGGTTAGGTTCCAGGTTAGCATTAAGGTTATGTTTAGGTTTAGGGTAAGGGTAAGGGTTAGGGTTAGGGTTAGAGTTAGGGTTAGAGTTAGGGGTAGGGTTAGGGTTAGGTTTATGGTTAGGGTTAGGGTAAGGGTAATGGTTAGGGTTAGTGTTAGTGTTAGTGTTAGGGTTAGGGTTAGGGTAAGGGTTAGGGTTAGGGATAGGGGTTAGGATTAGGGTTAGGGTTAGGGTTAGCATTAAGGTTAGGCTTAGGGTTAGGGTTAGGGTAAGGTTTAGGGTTTTGGTTAGGGTAAGTTTTAGGGTTAGGGTTGGTTGTTAGGGTTAGGGTTAGGGTGAGAGTTAGGGTAAGGGTTAGGGTTATGGTAAGGGTAAGGGTTAGGGTTAGGGTTAGGGTTAGGGTAAGGGTTACGGTTAGTGGTTAGGGTTAGGGTAAGGGTTAGGGTTAGGGTTTGGGTTAGGGTTAGGGTAAGGGTTAGGGTTAGGGTTAGGGTTATGTTTAGGGTAAGGGTAAGTGTTAGGTTTAGGATTAGGGTTAGGGTTAGGTTTAGGGTTAGGGTAAGGGCTAGTGTTAGGCTTAGGTTTAGGGTTCGTGTTAAGGTTAGGGTTAGGGTTAGGGTAAGGGTAAGGGTTAGGGTTGGGGTTAAGGCTACACTAAGTGTTAGGGTTAGGTTTAGGGTTAGTGTTAGAGTTTGGGCAAGGGTAAGGTTTAGGGTCAGGGATAGGTTTAGGGTTAGGTTTAGGTTTAGGGTTAGGTTTAGGTTTAGGGTAGGGTTAGGATTAGGGTTAGGGTTAGGGGTTAGGTTTAGGGTTAGCGTTAGGGTTAGGGTCATGGTTAGGGAAATGGTGAGGGTTAGGTTTAGGGTAAATATTAGGGTTATGGTTAGGGTTAGTGTAAGGGTAAGGGTTAGGGTTAGGGTTTGGTTTAGGGTTTGGTTAGGGTAAAGGTTAGGGTTAGGGTTAGGGTTAGTGTAAGGGTAAGGGTTAGGGTTAGGGTTAGGTTTACGGTTTTGTTAGGGTAAAGGTTAGGGTTAGGGTTAGGGTTAGGGTTAGGGTAAGGTAAGCATTAGGGGTAAGTTTAGGGTTAGGGTTAGGGATAGGGTTAGGGTAAGGTTTAGGGTTAGGGTAAGGTTTAGGTTTAGCGTTAGGGTTTGGTTTAGGTTTAGGGTTAGGCTAAGGATTAGGGTTAGCGTTAGGGTAAATGTTAGGGTTAGGATTAGGGTTAGGGTTAGCATTAAGATTAGGGTTAGGGTTAGGGTAAGGGTAAGGGTTAGGTGTTAGGGTTAGGGTTAGGGTTAGGTTTAGGGTTTGGGTTAGGGTTAGGGTTAGGGTAAGGTTTAGGGTTAGGGTTAGGGTTAGGGTAAAGGTTAGAGTTAGGGTTAGGGTTAGGTTTAATGTAGTGGTTAGGGTTTGGGTTAGGGTGAGCGTTCGGGTTAGGGTTAGGTTTAATATTATTGTTAGCTTTTCGGTTACGGTTAGGGTTAGGGTAAGGGTAAGGTTTAGGGTTAGGGTTAGGGTCAGGGGATAGGGTTAGGTTTAGGGTTAGGGTTAGGGTTAGGTTTAGGTTTAGGGTTAGGGTAAGGGTAAGGGTAAGGGTTAGGTTTAGGTTTAGGGTTAGGTTTAGGGTTAGGTTTAGGGTAAGGGTAAGGGTTAGGATTAGGGTTAGGGTTAGGGTTATGGTTAGGGTTAGGTTTAGGGTTATGGTTAGGGTTAGGGTAAGGGTAAGGGTTAGGGATAGGGTTATTCTTAGAGAAAGGGTAAGGGTTATGGTTAGGGTTAGGGATAGTGTTCGCCTTAACCTTAGGTTTAGGTTTAGCATTAGGGTTAGGGTTAGGGTAAGGATTAGTGTTAGGCTTAGGGTAAGGGTTAGGGTTAGGGTTAGGGTTAGGGTTAGGGTTAGAGTTAGCATTAAGTTTAGGGTTAGGTTTTGGGTAAGCGTAAGGGTTAGGGTTAGGATTAGGGTTAGTGTTAAGTGTCATTGTTAAGGTTAGGGTTAGAGTTAGGTTTTGGGTTAGGGTTAGAGTAAGGGTAAGGGTTAGGGTGAGGGTTAGGGTTAGGTTTAGGGTTAGGGTTAGGATAAGGGTAAGGGTTAGGGTTAGGGTTAGGGTTAGGGTTAGGGTAAGGGTTAGAGTTAGGGTTAGAGTTAGGGGTAGGGTTAGGTTTAGGGTTAGGGTTAGGGTTAGGGTTAGGGTAAGGGTAATGGTTAGGGTTAGTGTTGGTGTTAGGGGTAGGGTTAGGGTAAGGGTTAGGGTTATAGATAGGGGTTAGGATTAGGGTTAGGGTTAGGGTTAGCATTAAGGTTAGGGTTAGGGTTAGGGTTATGGTAAGGTTTAGGGTTAGGGTTAGGGTTAGGGTTAGGGTTAGGGTTATGGTAAGGTTAAGGGTTAGTGTTAGGGTAAGGGTTAGGGTTAGGGTTAGGGTAAGGGTTAGGGTTAGGGTTTGGGTTAGGGTTAGGGTTAGGGTTATGGTAAGGTTTAGGGTTAGGGTTAGTGTTAGGGTAAGGGTTAGGGTTATGGTAAGGGTAAGGGTTAGTGTTAGGGTTAGGGTAAGGGTTAGGGTTAGGGTTAGGGTTACGGTTTGGTTTAGGCTTAGGGTTTGGGTAAGCGTTAGGGTAAGGGTTAGGGTTAGGGTAAGGGTCAGTGTTAGGGTTAGGGTTAGGGTTACGTTTAGGGTTACGTTTAGGGTTAGGGTAAGGGTTAGGTTTAGGGTTAGGTTTCGGGTTCGGATTAAGGTTAGGGTTGGGGTTAGGGTAAGGATAAGGGTTAGGGTTGGGGTTAGGGTTACAGTAAGTGTTAGGGTTAGGTTTAGGGTTAGGGTTAGGGTTAGGTTTAGGGTAAGGATTAGGGTTAGAGTTAGGGTTTTCGTTAGGGTAAGTGTTAGGGTTAGGGTTAGCATTAAGTTTAGGGTTAGTGGTAAGGTTAGGGTTAGGGTTATGGTCAGGGGATAGGGTTAGGTTTAGGGTTAGGGTTAGGGTTAGGTTTAGGTTTAGGGTTAGGGTAAGGGTAAGGGTAAGGGTTAGGTTTAGGTTTAGGGTTAGGTTTAGGGTTAGGTTTAGGGTAAGGGTAAGGGTTAGGATTAGGGTTAGGGTTAGGGTTATGGTTAGGGTTAGGTTTAGGGTTATGGTTAGGGTTAGGGTAAGGGTAAGGGTTAGGGATAGGGTTATTCTTAGAGAAAGGGTAAGGGTTATGGTTAGGGTTAGGGATAGTGTTCGCCTTAACCTTAGGTTTAGGTTTAGCATTAGGGTTAGGGTTAGGGTAAGGATTAGTGTTAGGCTTAGGGTAAGGGTTAGGATTAGGGTTAGGGTTAGGTTTAGGGTTAGAGTTAGCATTAAGTTTAGGGTTAGGTTTTGGGTAAGCGTAAGGGTTAGGGTTAGGATTAGGGTTAGTGTTAAGTGTCATTGTTAAGGTTAGGGTTAGAGTTAGGTTTTGGGTTAGGGTTAGAGTAAGGGTAAGGGTTAGGGTGAGGGTTAGGGTTAGGTTTAGGGTTAGGGTTAGGATAAGGGTAAGGGTTAGGGTTAGGGTTAGGGTTAGGGTTAGGGTAAGGGTTAGAGTTAGGGTTAGAGTTAGGGGTAGGGTTAGGTTTAGGGTTAGGGTTAGGGTTAGGGTTAGGGTAAGGGTAATGGTTAGGGTTAGTGTTGGTGTTAGGGGTAGGGTTAGGGTAAGGGTTAGGGTTATAGATAGGGGTTAGGATTAGGGTTAGGGTTAGGGTTAGCATTAAGGTTATGTTTAGGTTTAGGGTAAGGGTAAGGGTTAGGGTAAGGGTTAGAGTTAGGGTTAGAGTTAGGGGTAGGGTTAGGTTTAGGGTTAGGGTTAGGGTTAGGGTTAGGGTAAGGGTAATGGTTAGGGTTAGTGTTGGTGTTAGGGGTAGGGTTAGGGTAAGGGTTAGGGTTATAGATAGGGGTTAGGATTAGGGTTAGGGTTAGGGTTAGCATTAAGGTTAGGGTTAGGGTTAGGGTTATGGTAAGGTTTAGGGTTAGGGTTAGGGTTAGGGTTAGGGTTATGGTAAGGTTAACGGTTAGTGTTAGGGTAAGGGTTAGGGTTAGTGTTAGGGTAAGGGTTAGGGTTATGGTAAGGGTAAGGGTTAGTGTTAGGGTTAGGGTTAGGGTAAGGGTTAGGGTTAGGGTTAGGGTTACGGTTTGGGTTAGGCTTAGAGTTTGGGTAAGAGTTAGGGTAAGGGTTAGGGTTAGGGTAAGGGTCAGTGTTAGGGTTAGGGTTAGGGTTACGTTTAGGGTTACGTTTAGGGTTAGGGTAAGGGTTAGGTTTAGGGTTAGGTTTCGGGTTCGGATTAAGGTTAGGGTTGGGGTTAGGGTAAGGATAAGGGTTAGGGTTGGGGTTAGGGTTACAGTAAGTGTTAGGGTTAGGTTTAGGGTTAGGGTTAGGGTTAGGTTTAGGGTAAGGATTAGGGTTAGAGTTAGGGTTTTCGTTAGGGTAAGTGTTAGGGTTAGGGTTAGCATTAAGTTTAGGGTTAGTGGTAAGGTTAGGGTTAGGGTTAGGATAAAGGTAAGGGTTAGGGTTAGGGTTTGGTTTAGTGATAAGGTTAGGGTTAGGGTTAGGATTAGGTTTAGGGTTATGGTAAGGGTAAGGGTTAGGGGTTAGGGATAGGGTTAGGTTTAGGTTTAGGGTTAGGGTTAGGGTAAGGTTAAGGGTTAGGGTTAGAGTTAATGTTAGGTTAGGGTTAGGATTAGGGTTAGGGTTAGGGTTAGGTTTAGGGATATGGTAACGTTTAGGTTTAGGTTTAGGGTTAGGGTTAGGGTGAGGGAAAGGGTTAGGGTTAGGGTTAGGGATAGGGTTAAGGTTAGTGTTAGTTTAGGGAAAGGGTAAGGGTTAGGGTTTGGGTTAAGGTTAGGTTTAGGGTAAGGTTAAGGTTATGGTAAGGGTTAGGTTCAGGGTTAGCATTAAGGTTATGTTTAGGTTTAGGGTAAGGGTAAGAGTTAGGGTTAGGGTTAGAGTTAGGGTAAGGGTAAGGGTTAAGGTTAGTGTTAGGGTTAGGGTAGTGTAAAGGTTAGGTTTAGGGATAGGGGTTAGGGTTAGGGTTAGGGTTAGGGTTAGCATTAAGGTTAGGGTTAGGGTTAGGATTAGGGTTAGGTTTAGGGTAAGGTTAAGGGTTAGGGTTAGGTTTAGTGTTAGGGTTAGAGTTAGGGTAAGGGTTAGGGTTAGGATTAGGGTAAGGGTTAGGGTTAGGGTTACGTGTTAGTGTTTGGGTTAGGGTGAAGGTTAGGGTTAGGGTTAGGGTTAGAGTTAGGGTAAGGGTAAGTGTTAGGGTTAAGGTTAGGGTTAGCGTTAGGGTAAGGGTAAGTGTTAGGGTTAGGGTTAGGGTGAAGTTTAGGGTTAGGGTTAGCGTTAGAGTTAGGGTAAGGGTAAGTGTTAGGGTTAAGGTTAGAGTTAGGGTTAGGGTTAGGGTTAGGGTTAGGGTAAGGGTAAGGGTTAGGGTTAGGTTTAGGTTTAGGGTTATGGTTAGGGTCAGGGTTAGGTTTAGGGTTAGAGTTAGGGTTAGGGTTAATGTGAAGGTTAGGGTTAGGTTTATGGTTAAAGTTAGGGTTAGGGTCAGGTTTAGAGTTAGGATAAGGGTAAGGGTAAGTATTAGTGTTGAGGTTAGGGTTAGGGTTAGTGTTAGGGTTAGGATTAGGGTTAGGGTAAGGGTAAGGGTAAGGGTTAGTCTTAGTGTTAAGGTTAGGGTAAGGGTTAGGGTTAGGATTAGGGTTAGAGTTAGGGTTAGGTTTAAGGTTAGGGTTTGGGTTAGGGAAAGGAGAAGGGTTAGGGTTAGGGTTAGGTTCAGTGTTAGCATTAAGGTTATGTTTAGGTTTAGGGTAAGGGTTAGGGTTTGGGTTAGGTGTTAGGGTTAGGGTTAGGGTTAGAGTTAGGGTAAGGGTTAGGGTTAGGGTAAGGTTAAAGTTAGGGCTAGGGACAGGTTTACGGTAAGCGTTAGCGTTATGGGTTAGGGTTAGGGTTAGTGTTAGGGTAAGGGTTACGGTTAGGGTTTGGGTTAGGGTTATGTTTAGGGTAAGGTTTAGGGTTAGGGTTAGGTTTTGGGTTAGGTTTAGGGTTAGGGTAGGAGTTAGGTTTAGGGTTAGTGTTAGGGTAAGGGTAAGGGTTAGGGTTAGGGTTTGGGTTAGGTTTAGGGTTAGGGTAGGAGTTAAGGTTACGGTTAGTATTAGGGTAAGGGTTAGGGTTAGGGTTAGGGTTAGGTGTTAGGGTTAGGGTTAGTGTTAGAGTTAGGGTAAGGTTTAGGTTTAGGGTAAGGGTAAGGGTTAGGTTTAGGGATAGGGTTAGGTTTAGTTTTAGGGTTAGGGTTAGGGTAAGGTTAAGGGTTAGGGTTAGGGTTAGTGTTAGGTTTAGGGTTAGGATTAGGGTTACGTTTAGGGTTAGGTTTAGGGATATGGTAAGGTTAAGGGTTAGGGTTAGGGTCAGAAAAGGGTTAGGGTTAGGTTTAGGGTTAGGGTTAGGGTTAATGTTAGTGTTAGGATTAGGGTGAGGGTAAAGGTAAGGGTTAGAGTTATATTAGGTTTAGGGTTAGGGAAAGGGAAAGGCTTAGGGTTAGGGTTAGGGTTAGGATAAGGTTAAGGTTATGGTTAGGGTTAGGTTCATGGTTAACATTAAGTTGATGTTTAGGTTTAGGGCAAGGGTAAGGGTTAGGGTTAGGGTTATCATTAGGGTTAGGGTTAGCGGTGGGGTTAGGTTTAGGTTTAGGGTTAGGGTAAGGGTAATGGTTAGGGTTAGTGTTAGTGTTAGGGTTAGGGTTAGGGTAAGGGTTAGGGTTAGGGATAGGGTTTAGGGTTAGGGTAAGTGTTAGGGTTAGCATTAAGATTAGGGTTAGGGTTAGGTTTAGGTTTAGGGTTAATGTAAGGTTAAGGGTTAGGGTTAGGGTTAGGGTTAGTGTTAGGTTTAGGGTTAGGGTAAGGGTTAGGGTTAGGGTTAGGTTTAGAGTAATGGTTGGGGTTAGGGTTAGGTGTTAGGGTTAGGGTTAGGGTTAGGTGTTAGGGTTAAGGTTAGGGTTAGGGTTAGGGTAAGGAAAAGGGTTTGGGTTAGGGTTAGGGTTAGGGTAAGGGTAAGGGTTAGGGTTTGGCTTAGGGTTAGGGTTAGGGTAAGGGTAAGGGTTAGGGTTAGGGTTAGGGTTAGCGTTAGGTTTAGAGTTAGGGTTAGGGTTAGCATTAAGGTTAGGGTTAGGGTTAGGGTTAGGGTAAAGGTAAGGGTTAGGGTCAGGGTTAGGGTTAGGGTCAGGGGTTAGGGTTAGGGTTAGGGTTGGGGTTAGGTTTAGAGTTAGGGTTAGGGTAAGGGTAAGGGTTAGGGTTAGGTTTAGGGTTGGGGTTAAGGTTAGGGTTAGGGTTAGGGTAAGGGTAAGGGATAGGGTTGGGGTTAGGGTTATGGTAAGTGTTAGGGTTAGGTTTACGGTTAGGGTTAGAGTTTGGGGAAGGGTAAGGGTTCGGGTCAGGGTTAGGGTTAGTGTTAGGGTTAGGTTTAGGTTTAGTGTTAGGGCAGCGTTAGGGCTAGGGTTAGGGTTAGGGGTTAGGTTTAGGGTTAGCCTAGGTATAGGGGCAGAGTTACAGTAAGGGTAAGGGTTAAGGTTAGGGTTATGATTAGGTTTAGGGTTAGTGTAAGGATAAGGTTTAGGGTTATTGTTAGGGTTCGGTGTTAGGGTTAGGGTTAGGGTTAGGGTTAAGGTAATGCTTACGGTTAGGGTTACGGTTAGGGTTAGGTTTAGGGTAAGGGTAAGTGTAAGTTTTAGGGTTAGGTTTAGAATTAGGGTTGGGGTAAGGGTAGGGCTTAGGATTAGGGTTAGAGTTAGGGTTAGGGTTAGGTTAAGGGTAAGGGTTAGGTTTAGGGTTAGGATAAGGGTAAGATTAGGGTTAGGATTAGGGTTAGGGTTAGGGGTTAGGGTTTGGGTTACGGTAAGGGTAAGGGTTAGGGTTAGGTTTAGGTTAGGTTTAGGGGTTAGTTTAAGGGTAAGGTTTAGGGTTAGTGTTAGGGTTCGGGTTAGGTTTAGGGCTAGGATTAGGTTTAGGGTTATGGTTAGGGTTAGGGTAAGGGTATGGGTTAGGGTTATGTTTAGGGTTATGGGTTAGGGTTAGGGTTAGGGGTTCGAGTTAGGGTTAGGGTTAGGGTTAAGGTAACGGTAAGGGTTAGGGTTAGGTTTAGGGTTAGGGTTAGGTTTACGGTAAGGGTAAGGTTTAATGTTAGGGTTAGTGTTAGGTTTAGTGTAAGGGTAACGGTTAGGGTTAGGGTTAGGGTTAGGGTTAGGGATAGGGAAAGCGTAAGGGTTAGGGTTAATGTTAGGGTAAGGGTTAGGGTTAGGGTTAGGGTTAGGGTTAGGGTTAGGGTTAGGGTAAGGGTAAGGGTTAGGGTAGGGTTAGTGTTAGGGTTAGCGTTAAGGTTAGGGTTAGGGTTAGGGTAAGGGAAGGATTAGGGTTAGGATGAGGATTAGGGGTTAGTGTAGGGTTATGGTTAGGGTTAGGGTAAATGTTAGGGTTAGGGTTAGGGTTAGGGTTACTGTTAGGGTTAGTGTAATGGTTAGGGTTAGGGTTAGGGTCAGGTTTAGGGTTAGGGTTAGGGTTAGGGTTAGGATTAGGTTTAGGTTTATGGGTTAGGTTAGGGTTAGGGTTAGGGTAAGGGTAAGGTTAAGGGTTGGGGTTATAGTTATGGTTAGGGTTAGCGTTAGGTTTAGGGTTAGGGTAAGAATTAGGGTTAGGGTTAGGGTGAGAGTAAGGGTTAGGTTTACGGTTAGGGGTATGGTTAACATTAAGGTTAGGGTTAGGGTTAGTGTCAGGGAAAGGGTTAGGGTAAAGTTTAGGGTTAGGGATAGGTTTAGTGTAAGGATAAGTGTTAGGGTTAGGGTTAGGGTTAGGGTAAGGGTTAGGGTTACGGTCAGGGTTAGAGTTAGGTTTAGGTTTAGGGTTAGGGTTAGGGTTAGGGTAAGGGTACGGATAAGGGTTAGGGTTAGGGTAAGGGTAAGGGTTAGTGTTAGGGTTAGTTTAAGGGTAAGGGTTAGGATTAGTGTTAGGGTTAGGGTTAGGGTTAGGGTTATTGTATGGGAAAAGGTTAGGGTTAGTGTTAGGGTTAGGTTTAGAGTTAGGGTAAGGGTTCGGGTTCGGGTTAGGGTTAGGGTTAGGTTTAGGGTTAGGGTAAAAGTTAGGGTTAGGGTTGGGGTTAGGATAAGGGTAAGGGTTAGGGTTAAGGTTTGGGTTAGGGTTAGGGATAGGGTTAGGGTAAGGGTCAGGATTAGGGTAAGGGTTAGGTTTAGGGTTAGGGTTAGGTTAGGGTTAGGGTTAGGTTTAGGGTTAGGGTTAGGGTTAGGGTAAAGGTTAGGGTTACGTTTAGGGTTAGGTTAGGGGTAAGTATTAGATTTAGGGTTAGGGTTAGGGTTAGGGGTTAGTGTTAGGGATAGGGTTAGGGTAAGGGTTCGGGTTTCGGTCAGGTTAGAGTAAGGGTAAGTATTAGGGTTAGGCTTAGGTTTAGGGTTGGGGTAAGGGTAAGGGTGAGGGTTAGGTTAGCGTTAGGGGTAGGGTTAGGTTTAGGTTTAGGGTTAGGGTTAGGGTAAGGGACAGTGTTAGGGTTAGGGTTAGGGTAGTTTTGAGGTTATGATAAGGGTAAGGGTTAGGGTTAGGGCTGGGGTTAGGGGTTAGGGTTAGGGTTAAGGTTAGATTTAGGGTTTGGGTTAGGGTTAGGGTTACGGTAAGTGTTAGGGTTAGGGTTAGGGTTAGGGTAAAAGTTAGGGTTAGAGTTAGGGTTAGGGTAAGAGTTAGGGTTAGGGTTAGGTGTTAGGGTTAGGGTTAGGGTTAGAGTTAGGGTAAGGGTTAGGGTTAGGGTAAGGGTACGGGTTAGGTTTAGGGATAGGGTACGGTAAGGGTTAGCGTTAGGGGTTAGGGTTAGGGTTAGTGTTAGGGTAAGGGTTAGGGTTAGGGTTTGGGTTAGGGTTATGGTTAGGGTAAGGGTTAGGGTTAGGGTTAGGGTGTGGGTTATGTTTAGGGTTAGGGTAGGAGTTAGGGTTAGGGTTAGAGTTAGGGTAAGGGTTAGGGTTAGGGTTAGGGTAAGGGTTAGGGTTAGGGTTAGGTGTTAGGGTTAGGGCTAGGGTTAGGGTAAGGGTAAGGGTTAGGGTTAGGGTTAGGTTTAGTTTAAGGGTAAGGGTTAGGGTTAGGGTTAGGGTTAGGTGTTATGGTTAGGGTTAGGGTAAGGGTAAGAGTTAGGGTTAGGGTTAGGGTTAGAGTAAGGGTAAGTGTTAGGTTTAGGGTTAGGGTTAGGGTTAGGTTTAGTGTTAGGGTAAGGGTTAGGGTTGGGGTTAAGGCTACTGTAAGTGTTAGGGTTAGGTTTAGGGTTAGTGTTAGAGTTTGGGGAAGGGTAAAGTTAGGGTCAGGGTTAGGGTTAGGGTTAGGGTTATGTTTAGGGTTAGGTTTAGGGTTAGGGTAGGGTTAGGGTTAGGGTTAGGGGTTAGGTTTAGGGTTAGCGTTAGGGTTAGGGTCATGGTTAGGGTAATGGTGAGGGTTAGGCTTAGGGTAAATGTTAGGGTTAGGGTTAGGGTTAGGGTACGGGTTATTGTTAGGGTTAGGGTTAGGTTTAGGGTTAGGGTTAGGTTTAGGGTTCGGGAAAATTTAGGGTTAGGGTTAGGGTTAGGGTTAGGTTAAGGTAAGCGTTAGGGGTAAGTTTAGGGTTAGGGATAGGGTTAGGGTAAGGTTTAGGGTTAGGGTAAGATTTAGGTTTAGGGTTAGGGTTAGGTTTAGGTTTAGGGTTAGGCTAAGGATTAGGGTTAGGGTTAGGGTAAATGTTAGGGTTATGGTTAGGGTTAGCATTAAGATTAGGGTTAGGGTTAGGGTAAGGGTAAGGATTAGGTGTTAAGGTTAGGGTTAGTTTTAGGGTTTGGGTTAGGGTTAGGGTTAGGGTAAGGGTTAGGGTTAGGGTTAGGGTTAGGGTAAAGTTAGGGTTAGGGTTAGGGTTAGGGTTAGGTTTAATGTAGTGGTTACGGTTTGGGTTAAGGTGAGGGTTCTGGTAAGGGTTAGGTTTAATGTTAGTGTTAGCTTTTAGGTTACGGTTAGGGTTAGGGTAAGGATAAGGGTTAGGGTTAGGGTTAGGGTTAGGGTCAGGGGATAGGGTTAGGGTTAAGGTTAGGGTTAGGGTTAGGTTTAGGGTTAGGGTTAGGGTAAGGGTAAGGTTAAGGTTTAGGTTTAGGTTTAGCGTTAGGTTTAGGGTAAGGGTAAGGGTTAGGATTAGGGTTAGGTTTAGGGTTAGGGTTATGGTTAGGGTTAGGTTTAGGGTTAGGGTTAGTGTTAGGGTAAGGGTAAGGGTTAGGGATAGGGTTAGGCTTAGAGAAAGAGTAAGGGTTATGGTTAGGGTTAGGGTTAGTGTTCGCCTTAACCTTAGGGTTAGGGTTATGATTAGGGTTAGGGTTAGGGTAAGGATTAGTGTTAGGGTTAGGGTAAGGGTTAGGGTTAGTGTTTGGGTTACGGTTAGCATTAAGTTTAGGGTTAGGTTTAGGGTAAGGGTAAGGGTTAGGGTTAGGATTAGGGTTAGGTTTAGGGGTTATTGTTCAGGTTAGGGTTAGAGTTAGGTTTAGGGTTAGGGTTAGGGTAAGGTTAAGGGTTAGGGTGAGGTTTAGGGTTAGGGTTAGGATAAGGGTAAGGGTTAGGGTTAGGGTTAGGGTTAAGGTTAGGTTTAGGGTTAGGGTTAGTGTTAGGTTTAGGGTTAGGATTAGGGTTAGGGATAGGGTTAGGTTTAGGGATATGGTAAGGTTAAGGGTTAGGGTTAGTGTTAGAGTTAGGTTTAGGTTTAGGGTTAGGGTTAGGGTGAGGGTAAGGGTAAGGGTTAGAAGGGTTAGGGTTAGGGTGAGGGTAAGGGTAAGGGTTAGAGTTAGGTTTAGGTTTAGGGTTAGGGAAAGGGTAAGGGTTAGGGTTAGGGTTAGCTCTAGGGTAAGGGTTAGGTTTAGGTTCCGGGTTAGCATTAAGGTTATGTTTAGGTTTAGGGTAAGGGTAAGGGTTAGGGTTAGGGTTAGAGTTAGGGTAAGGGTAAGGGTTAAGGTTAGTATTAGTGTTAGGGTTAGGGTTAGTGTAAAGGTTAGGTTTAGGGATAGGGGTTAGGGTTATGGTTAGGGTTAGGGTTAGCATTAAGGTTAGGGTTAGGGTTAGGATTAGGGTTAGGGTTAGGGTAAGGTTAAGGTTTAGGGTTAGATTTAGTGTTAGGGTTAGAGTTAGGGTGAAGGTTAGGGTTAGGGTTAGGGTTAGAGTTAGGGTAAGGGTAAGTGTTAGGGTTAAGGTTAGGGTTAGGGTTAGGTTTAGGGTTAGGGTAAGGTTAAGGGTTAGGGTTAGGGTTAGGTTTAGGGTTATGGTTAGGGTCAGGGTTAGGTTTAGGGTTAGAGTTAGGGTTAGGGTTAATCTGAAGGTTAGGGTTAGGTTTAGGGTTAAAGTTAGGGTTAGGGTCAGGGTTAGAGTTAGGGTAAGGGTAAGGGTAAGTGTTAGTGTTGAGGTTAGGGTTAGGGTTAGGGTTAGGGTTAGGATTAGGTTTAGGGTAAGGGTAAGGGTAAGGGTTAGGGTTATTGTTAAGGTTAGGGTAAGGGTTAGGGTTAGGATCAGGGTTAGGGTTAGGGTTAGGGGTTAGAGTTAGGTTTAGTTTTAGGGCTAGTTTTAGGATTATTGTTAGGGTAAGGGTAAGGGTAAGGGTTAGGGTTAGGGTTAGAGTTAGGGTTAGAGTTTGGGGTAGGGTTAGGGTTAGGGTTAGGGTTAGGGTAAGGGTAATGGTTAGGGTTAGGGTTAGGGTTAGCATTAAGGTTAGGGTTAGGGTTAGGGATAGGGGTTAGGATTAGGGTTAGGGTTAGGGTTAGCATTAAGGTTAGGGTTAGGGTTAGGGTTAGGGTAAGGTTTAGGGTTTTGGTTAGGGTAAGGTTTAGGGTTAGGTTTGGTTGTTAGGGTTAGGGTTAGAGTTAGGGTAAGGGTTAGGGTTATGGTAAGGGTAAGGGTTAGGGTTAGGGTTAGGGTTAGGGTAAGGGTTAGGTTTAGGGGTTAGGGTTAGGGTAAGGGTTAGGGTTAGGGTTTGGGTTAGGTTTGGGGTTAGGGTAAGGGTTAGGGTTAGGGTTTGGGTTAGGCTTAGGGTTAGGGTAAGAGTTAGGGTAAGGGTTAGGGTTAGGGTAACGGTAAGTGTTAGGGTTAGGGTTAGGGTTACGTTTAGGGTTAGGGTAAGGGTTAGGTTTAGGATTAGGTTTAGGGTTCGGAATAAGGTTAGGGTTAGGGTTAGGGTAAGGGAAAGGGTTAGGGTTGGGGTTAGGGTTACGGTAAGTGTTAAGGTTAGGTTGAGGGTTAAGGTTAGGGTTAGGTTTAGGGTAAGGATAAGGGTTAGGGTTAGGGTTTTGGTTAGGGTAAGTGTCAGGGTTAGGATTAGCATTAAAGTTAGGATTAGTGTTAAGGTAAGCGTAAGGGTTGTGGTTAGGGTTATGGTTAGGGTTAGGGTTAAGGTTAGGGTTAGGGTTAGGGTTAGTGTTAGGTTCAGTGTTAGCATTAAGGTTATGTTTAGGTTTAGGGTAAGGGGAAGGGTTAGGGTTAGGGTAAGGGTAAGTGTTAGGGTTAGGGTTAGTGTTAGGTTTAGGGTAAGGGTTAGGGTTAGGGTTAGGGTAAGGGTTCGGGTTAGGGTTAGGTGTTAGGGTTAGGGTTAGGTTTAGGGTTAGGGTTATGGTAAGGTTAAGGGGTTAGGGTTAGGTTTAGGTTTAGGGTTAGGGTTAGGTTTATGGTTAGGGTTAGGATAAAGGTAAGGGTTAGATTTAGGGTTTGGGTTAGGGTTAAGGTTAGGGTAGGGTTAGGATTAGGTTTAGGGTTATGTTAAGGGTAAGGGTTAGGGTTAGGGATAGGGTTAGGTTTAGGTTTAGGGTTAGGGTTAGGGTAAGGTTAAGGGTTAGGGTTAGGGTTAATGTTAGGTTAGGGTTAGGATTAGGGTTTTGGTTAGGGTTAGGTTTAGGGATATGGTAACATTAAGGGTTTGGGTTACGGTTAGGGTTAGGTTTAGGTTTAGGGTTAGGGTTAGGGTGAGGGAAAGGGTTAGGGTTAGGGTTAGGGATAGGGTTAAGGTTAGTGTTAGGTTTAGGGAAAGGGTAAGGGTTAGGGTTAGGGTGAAGGTTAGGTTTAGGTTAAGGTGAAGGTTAGGGTAAGGGTTAGGTTCAGGGTTAGCATTAAGGTTATGTTTAGGTTTAGGGTAAGGGTAAGAGTTAGGGTTAGGTTTAGTGTTAGGTTTAGGGTTAGGGTTAGGGTAAGGGTAAGGGTTAGGGTTAGGTTTAGTGTTAGGTTTAGGGTTAGGGTTAGGGTAAGGGTAAGGGTTAGTGTTAGGGGTAGGTTTACAGTTAGAGTTAGGGATAGGGTTAGGTTTAGGGTTAGGGATAGGGTTATGGTAAGGTAAGGGTTAGGATTGGGTTAGGCTTATGGAAAGGGTAAGGTTTAGGGTTAGGGTTAGGGTCAGGATTAGCATTAAGGTTAGGGTTAGGGTTAGGGTTAGCGTTAGGGTAAGGCTTAGGGTTAGGTTTAGTGTTAGCATTATGTTTAGGGTTAGGTTTAGGGTAAGGGTAAGTGTTAGGGTTAGGATTAGGGTTAGGGTTAGGGGTTAGGGTTAAGTTTAGGGTTAGGGTTAGGGTTAGGTTGAGGGTTAGGATTAGGGTAAGGGAAAGAATTAGGGTTAGGGTTACAGTTCGTGTTAGGGTTAGGGTTAGGTTTAGGGATATGGTAAGGTTAAGTGTTTGGGTTAGGGTTAGGGTTAGGTTTAGGGTTAGGGTTAGGGTAAGGGTAAGGGTAAGGGTAAGGGTTAGGGTTAGGGTTAGGGTTAGGGTTAGGTTTAGGGTTAGGGTTAGGGTTAGGGGAAGGGTAAGGGTTAGGGTTAGTTTTAGGGTTGGGGTTAAGGTTAGGGTTAGGGTTAAGGTAAGGGTAAGGGTTAGGGTTATAGTTAGTGTTTGCGTAATGGTTAGGGTTATGGTTAAGGTTAGGGTTAGAGTGAGGGTTAGGTTTAGGCTTAGTGTTAGGGGTTATTGTTAGGGTTAGGGTTAGAGTGAGGGTTAGGTTTTGGGTTAGGGTAAGGGTAATGGTTAGGGTTAGGGTAGGGAAAGCATTAGGGTTAGGGTTAGGGTTAGGATAAGGGTAAGTGGTAGGGTTAGGGTTAGGGTTAGGGTTAGGGTTATGATTAGTGTTAAGGTAAGGGTAAAGGTTAGGGTTAGGGTTAGGTTTAGGGTTGGGGTTATGTTTAGGTTTTAGGGTTAAGGTTAGGGTTAGGGTAAGTATAAGGGTTAGGGTTAGGTTTATGGTTAGGGTTAGGTTTAGGGTTAGGGGTTAGGATTAGGGTTAATGTTAGGGTTTGGGTTAGGTTAGGGTAAGGGTAAGTGTTAGGGTAAGGGTTAGGGTTAGGGTAAGTGTAAGGTTGAGGTTTAGGGTTAGGGTTAGGGATAGGTTTAGGTTTAGGTTTAGGGTTAGGGTTAGGTTAAGGGTAAGTGTTAGGGTTAGGGTTAGGGTTAGTTTTGAGGTTATCATAAGGGTAAGGGTTAGGGTTAGGGTTGGGGTTAGGGGTTATGGTTAGGATTAGGGTTAGTTTTAGGGTTTGTGTTAGGGTTAGGGTTAGGGTAAGTGTTAGGTTTAGGGTTAGGGTTAGGGTTAGGTTTACGGTTAGGCTTAGCATTAAGGTTAGGGTTAGGGTTTTGGTTAGCGTTAGGGTAAGGCTTAGGGTTAGGGTTAGGGTTAGGGTATGGGTAAGGGTTAGGGTTAGGTTTAGAGTTAGAGTTAGGGATAGGGTTAGGTTTAGGGTTAGGGTTAGGGTTATGGTAAGGTAAGGGTTAGCATTGGGTTAGGCTTAGGGAAAGGGTAAGGGTTGTGGTTAGGGTTAGGCTTAGCATTAAGGTTAGGGTTAGGGTTATGGTTAGCGTTAGGGTAAGGCTTAGGGTTAGGGTTAGTGTTAGCATTAAGTTTAGGTTTAGGTTTAGGGTAAGGGTAAGGGTTAGGATTAGGATTAGGGTTAGGGTTAAGGTTAGGGTTAGGGTTAGGGTTAGGATTAGGGTAAGGGAAAGAATTAGGGTTAGGGTTACAGTTAGGGTTAGGGTTTGGGTTAGGTTTAGGGATATGGTAAGGTTAAGTGTTTGGGTTAGGGTTAGGGTTAGGGTTAGGGTTAGGGTAAGGGTAAGGGTTAGGTTTAGGGTTAGGGTTAGGTTTAGGGTTAGGGTTAGCGTTAGGGTTAGGGTTAGGTTTAGGGATATGATAAGGTTAAGGGTTTAGGTTAGGGTAAGGGTAGGTTTAGGTTTAGGGTTAGGGTTAGGGTTAGGGTAATGGTAAGAGTTAGCGTTAGGGTTACAGTGAGGGTTAGGGTTAAGGTTAGGTTTACGGTTAGGGTTAGGATTAGGTTTAGGGATAGGTTTAGTGTTACCGTAAGGTTAAGTGTTAGGGTTAGGGTTAGGATTAGGGTTAGGGTTAGGGTAGGGTAAGGTTTACGGATAGGGTTAGGGTTAGGATTAGCATTAATGTTAGGTTTAGGGTAAGAGAAAGGTTTAGGGTTAGGTTTAGGGTTAGTGCTAGGTTCAGGGTTAGGATTAGGGAAAGGGTAAGGGTTAGGGTTACGGTTCCGGTTAGGGATAGGGTTAGGGTTAGGTTTAGGGATATGGTAAGATTAAGTGTTTGTGTTAGGGTTAGGGTTAGGGTTAGGTTTAGGGTTAGGGTTAGGGTAAGGGTAAGGGGTAGGGTTAGGTTTAGGGTTAGGGTTAGGGTTAGGGTTAGAGTGAGGTTTAAGTTTAAGGTTAGGGTTAGGGTTAGGGTTAGGGTTAGGATTAGGGTTAAGTTTAGGGTTACGGTAAGGTTAAGTGTTAGGGTTAGGGTTAGGGTTAGGGTTGGGGTTAGGGTAAGATTTAGGGTTAGGGTTAGGGTTAGGGTTAGGGGTTAGGATTAGGGTTAGCGTTAGGGTTAGGGTTAGCGTTAGGGGTTAGTGTTAGGGTTAGGGTTAGGTTTAGGGTTAGGGTTAGGGTAAGGGTTAGGGTTAGGGTTAGTTTTAGGTTTAGGGTTAGGTTTAGCGTAAGGGTAAGGGTTACGGTTAGGGTTAGGGATAGGGTTAAAGTTACGGTTAGTGTTAGGGTTAGGGTTAGTGTTAGGTTTAGGGTTAGGGTTAGGGTTAGGGTAAGGGTAAGGGTTATGGTTAGGGTTAGTTTTAGGGTTTGGGAAAGGGTAAGGGTTAGAGTTAGGGTTAGGGTTAAAGTGAGGGTTAGGGTTAAGGTTAATGTTATTGTTAGGGTTAGGATTAGGGTTAAGGAAAGGGTAAGGGTTACGGTAAGGGTTTGGGTTAGTGTTAGGGTTAGGGTAAGGATTAGGGTTAGGGTTAGGGTAGGGTAAGGTTTAGGGTTAGGTTTAGGGGTAGGGTTAACAATAAGGGTAGGTTTTGGGGTAGGGTAAGGGTATGGCTTAGGGTTAGGGTTAGGGTTAGCATTAAGGTTAGGGTTAGGCATAGGTTAGGTGTAAGAGTTAGGGTCAGGGTTAGGGTTAGGGTTAGGGGTTAGGTTTCGGGTTAGGGTTAGGTTTAGGGTTAGGGTTAGGGTAAGGGTAAGGGTTAGCGTTAGGGTTAGTGTTAGTGTTAATGTTAGGGTTAGGGTTAGGGTAAGGGTAAGTGTAAGGGTTAGGGTTAGGGTAAGGGTAAGGTTTATGGTTAGGGTTGGGGTTAGGGTTAGGCAAAGAGTAAGGGTTAGGGTTTATTGTTAGGGTTAGGGTAAGGATTAGGGTGAGGTTTAGGGTAGGGTAAGGTTTACGGATAGGGTTAGGGTTAGGGTTTGCATTGACGTTCGGTTTAGGGTAAGAGTAAGGTTTAGGGTTAGGTTTAGGGTTAGGTTTATGGTTAGTGTTAGGGTAAGGGTAAGGATTATGTTTGGGGTTAGGGTTAGGTTAGGGTTAGGGTAAGGTTAGAGTTAGGGTTAGGGTTAGGGTTAGGTTTAGGGTTAGGGTTAGGGTAAGTGTAAGTGTTATGGTTAGGGTTAGGGTTAGGGTAAGCGTTAGGATTATGGTTAGTGTTAGGGTTAGTGTTAAGGTAAGGGTTAGAGTTTGGGTAAGGGTAAGTTTTAGGGTTATGTTTAGGGGTTAGGATTAGGGTTAGGGTTAGGTTTATGGTTAGGGTAAGGGTAAGCTTTAGGGTTAGGTTTAAAGTTTGATGTTAGGGTTAGGGTTAGGGCTAAGGTAAGAGTAAGGGTTAGGATTAGGGTTAGGGTTAGGGTTAGGGCAAGTGTAAGGGTTAGGGTTAGGGTTAGGGATAGGTTTAGGTTTAGGGTTTGGGTTTGGGTTAGGGTAAGGGTTAGGTTTAAGGTTAGGGTTAGGGTTAGGGTTAGGGTAAGGGTTAGGGTTAGGGTAATGGTTAAGGTTAGTGTTAGGGTTAGGTTTAGAGTTAGAGTTAGGGGAAGTGTAAGGGTTAGGGTTAGTTTTAGGGTTGAGTTTAAGGTAAGGGTTAGGGTTAGGGTGAGCGTAAGGGTTAGGGTTAGGGTTATTGTTGGGGTGATGTTTAGGGTTAGGGTTAGGGTTAGAGTGAGGGTTAGGGTTAGGGTTAGTGTTAGGGTAATGGTTAAGGTTAGGGTTATGGTTAGAGTGAGGGTTAGGTTTTGGGTTAGGCTATGGGAAATGGTTTAGGGTACGGTTAGGGTAGGGCAAGCATTAGGGTTAGGGTTAGGGTAAGGTAAGGGTAAGTGTTAGGTTTAGAGTTAGGTTTAGGGTTACGGTAAGGGTAAGGTTTAGGTTTAGGGTGAGGGTTAGGTTTAGGGTTAGGTTTAGGGTTAGGGTTAGGGTTATGGTTAGGGTAAGGGTAAGGGTTAGGGTTAGGGTTAGGTTTAGGTTTATGGTTAGGGTTAGGGTAATGGTAAGGGTTAGGGTTAGGGTTAGGTTTAGGGTTGGGGTTAGTTTTAGGGTTTAGAGTTAGGGTTAGGGTTAGGGTAAGTGTAAGGGCTTGGGTTAGGTTTAGGGTTACGGTTAGGGTAAGGGTAAGGGTTAGGGTTAGGGTTAGGTTTATGGTTAGGGTTAGGGTTAGGGTTAGGGGTTAGGGTTAGGGTTAGGGTTTGGGTTAGGTTAGGGTTAGGGTAATTGTTAGGGTTAGGGTTAGGGTAACGGTTAGGGTTAGGGTTAGGGTAAGGGTTAGGGTTAGGGTTAGGGTTAGAGTAAGGTTACGTTTAGGGTTAGGGTTGGGGTTAGCATTAAGTTTAGGGTTAGGGTTAGGATAAAGGTAAGGGTTAGGGTCTGGGTTAGGGTTAGGTTCTGGGGTTAGGTTTAGGGTTAGAGTTAGGTTTAGGGTTAGGGATAGGGTTAGGGTTAGGTTTAGTGTGAGGGTTAGGGTTAAGGTTAGCGTTAGGGTTAGGGTTAGGGTTAGGTTTAGGGATAGGATTAGGGTTACGGTTAGGTTAAGTGTTAGGTTTAGGGCTAGGGTGAGGGTTTGGGTAAGGGTAAGGTTTAGGGTTAGGGTTAGGGTTAGGGTTAGGGGTTAGTATTAGGGTTGGGGTTGGGGTTAGGTTTAGGGTTAGGGTTAGGTTTAGGGTAAGGGTATGGTTTACAGTTAGAGTTAGGATTAGGTTTAGGGTTAGGGTTAGGGTTAGGGTAAGGATTAGTGTTAGGGTTAGTGTTAGGGTAAGGGTTGGGGTTAGGGTTAGGGTTAGGGTTAGGGCAACAATTACAGTTAGGGTTAAGGTTAAGGTTAGGGTTAGGGTTAGGGTAAGGGTAAGTGTAAGTGTAAGGGTTAGGCTTAGGGTACGGGTAAGGTTTATGGTTAGGCTTAGGGTTAGGGTTAGGGAAAGGGTAGGGGTTAGGGTTAGGGTTAGATTTGGGTAAGGATTAGTGTTAGGGTTAGGGTAGGGTAAGGGTAACGGATAGGATTCGGGTTAGGGTTAGCATGAACGTTAGGGTTAGGGTAAGAGTAAGGTTTAGGGTTAGGTTTAGGGTTAGGGTTATGGTTAGGGTTAGGGTAAGGTTAAGGGTTAGTTTTGGGGTTAGGGTTAGGTTAGGGTTAGGGTCAGGGTTAGGGTTAGTTTTAGTGTTAGGGTTAGGGTAAGTGTAAGTGTAAGTGTTAGGGTTAGGGTTAGGGTTAGGGTAAGGTTTAGGATTATGGTTAGTGTTAGTGTTAGGTTTAAGGTTAGGGTTAGAGTTTGGGTAAGGGTAAGGGTTAGGGTTAGGGTTAGGGTTTAGGATTAGGGTTAGGGTTAGGTTTATGGTTAGGGTAAGGGTAAGGTTTAGGGTTAGGGTTAAGGTTTGATGTTAGGGTTAGGGTTAGGGTTAGGGTTAAAGTAAGGGTAAGGGTAAGCGTTAGGGTTAGGGTTAGGATTAGGGTTAGGGTAAGTGTAACGTTTAGGGTTAGGGTTAGGTATAGTTTTAGGGTTAGGGTTACGGTTAGGGTTAGGGTAAGGGTTAAGGTTAGGGTTAGGGTTAGGGTTAGGGTTAGCTTAAGTGTTAGGGTTAGGGTAAGGGTTAGGGTTAGGGTTAGGGTTAGGTTTAGGTTTAGGGTTAGAGTTCGGGGAAGGGTAAGGTTTAGGTTAGTTTTAGGTTTGGGGTTAAGGTTAGGGTTAGGGTTAGGGTAAGGATAAGGGTTAGGGTTAGGTTTAGTGTTAGGGTAATGTTTCTGGTTAGGGTTAGGGTTAGAGTGAGGGTTAGGGTTAGGGTTAGAGTTAGGGGTTAGGGTTAGGGTTAGGGTTAGTGTTAGGGTAATGGTTGGGGCTAGGGTTAGGGTTAGAGTGAGGGTTAGGTTTTGGGTTAGGGTAAGTGTAACGGTTAGGGTTAGGGTTAGGGTATGGCAAGCATTAGGGTTAAGGCTAGGGTTAGGGTAAGGGTAAGTGTTAGGGTTAGGGTTAGGGTTAGGTTTAGCCTTAGGTTTAGGGTTAGGGTTACGGTAAGGGTAAGGTTTAGGGTTAGGGTCAGGGTTAGTGTTAGGGTTAGTTTTAGGGTTATGGTTAGGGTTAGGGTAAGGGTAAGTGTTAGGGTTAGGGTTAGGGTTAGGGTTAGGATAAGGGTAAGGGTTAGGGTTAGGGTTAGGGTTAGGGGTTACGTGTAGGGTTAGGGTTAGGTTTAGGGTTACGGTTAGTGTAAGGATAGGGGTTAGGGTTAGGGGTAGAGTAACGTTTATGTTTAGAGTTACGGTAAGGGTAAGGGTTAGGGTTAGGGTTAGGGTTAGGGTCAGGGGTTAGGGTTAGGGTTAGGGTTGGGGTTAGGTTTAGGGTTTAGGGTTAGGGTTAGGGTTAGGATAAGTGTAAGTGTTAGGGTTAGGGTTAGGGTTAGGGTTAGGGTAAGGCTTACGGTTAGGGTGAGTTTTAGTGTTATCATTAACGTTAGGGTTAGGGTTAGGGTAAGGGTAAGGGTTAGGGTCAGGGTTAGGGTTAGGGTCAGGGGTTAGGGTTAGGGTTAGGTTTGGGGTTAGGGTTAGGGTACGGAAAGGGTTAGGATTGGGTTAGGCTTAGGGAAAGGGTAAGTGTTAGGGTTAGGGTTAGGTTGAGGGTTAGGGATAGCATTAAGGTTATTGTTAGGGTTAGGGTTAAGGTTAGGATAAGGGTTAGGGTTAGGGTTAGGGTTAGTATTAAGCTTAGGGTTAGGTTTAGGGTAATGGCAAGGGTTAGGGTTAGGATTAGGGTTAGGGTTAGGGCTTAGGGTTAAGGTTAGGGTTAGGGTTAGGGTTAGGGTTAGGATTAGGGTAAGGTTAAAGATTAGGGTTAGGGTTAGGGTTAGGGTAAGTGTAATGTTTAGGGTTAGGGTTAGGGATAGTTTTAGGGTTAGGGTCAGGGTTAGGGTTAGAGTAAGGGTTAAGGTTAGGGTTAGGGTTAGCTTAAGGGTTAGGGCTAGGGTAAGGGTTAGAGTTAGGGTTAGGGTTAGGGTTAGGGTAAAGATTAGGGTTAGGTTTAGGATTAGGTTTAGGCTTATGGTAAGGGCAGGGGTTAGGGTTAGGGTTAGAGTTAGGTTTAGGGTTAGGATTAGGGTATGGGTAAGGGTTAGGATTAGGGTTAGTGTTAGGTTCAGGGTTAGTTTTAGGGTTAGGGTTATGTTTAGGGATATGGTAAGGTTAAGGGTTTGGTTAGGGTAAGGGTAGGTTTAGGTTTAGGGTTAGGGTTAGGGTTAGGGTTAGCGTTAGGGGTTAGGGTTAGGGTTAGGGTTAGGTTTAGGGTTAGGGTTAGGGTAAGGGTTAGGGTTAGGTTTAGGGTAAGGGTAAGGGTTACAGTTGGGGTTAGGGATAGGGTTAAATTTACGGTTAGTGTTAGTGTTAGGGTTAGGTTTAGGGTTAGGTTTAGGGTAAGGGTAAGGGTTAGGGTTAGGGTTAGGGTTAGGGTTAGGGTTTGGGAAAGGGTAAGGGTTAGGGTTATGGGTAAGGTTAGGGATAGGGTAAGGATTAGGGTTAGGGTTAGGGTAAGGGTTAGGGTTAGGGTTAGGGTTAGAGTGAGGGTTAGGTTTTGGGTTAGGGTAAGGGTAAGGGTTAGGGTTAGGTTTAGGGTTAGGATAAGGGTAAGGGTTAGGGCTACGGTTAGGGTTAGGGTTTAGGGTTAGGATTAGGGTTACGGTTAAGTTAAGGGTAAGGGTTAGGTTTAGGGTTAGGGTTAGGTTTATAGTTAGGGTTAGAGTAAGGGTAAGGGTTAGGGTTAGGGTTAGGCTTAGGGTTGGGTTTAGGTTTAGGGTTTAGGGTTAGGGTTAGGGTTAGGGTAAGTGTAATGTTTATGGTTAGGTTTAGGGATAGTTTTAGTTTTAGGGTTAAGGTTAGGGTTAGGGTAAGGGTTAAGGTTAGGGTTAGGGTTAGGGTTAGCTTAAGGGTTAGGGTTAGGGTAAGGGTTACGGTTAGGGTTAGGGTTAGGGTAAAGATTAGGGTTAGGGTTAGGATTTGGTTTAGGCTTATGGTAAGGGCAGGGGTTAGGGTTAGAGTTAAGTTTAGGGTTAGGGTTAGGGTATGGGTAAGGGTTAGGGTTAGGGTTAGGGTTAGGGTTAGGTTTAGGGTTAGGGTTAGGGTTAGGGTTATGTTTAGGGATATGGTAAGGTTAAGGGTTTGGGTTAGGATAAGGGTAGGTTTAGGGTTAGGGTTAGGGTTAGGGTTAGCGTTAGGAGTTAGGGTTAGGGATAGGGTTTGGTTTAGGGTTAGGGTTAGGGTAAGGGTTAGGGTTAGGTTTAGGGTAAGGGTAAGGGTTACGGTTAGGGTTACGGATAGGGTTAAAGTTATGGTTAGTGTTAGGGTTAGGGTTAGAGTTAGGTTTAGGGTTAGGTTTAAGGTAAGGGTAAGGGTTAGGGTTAGGGTTATGGTTAGGGTTTGGGAAAGGGTAAGGGTTAGGGTTATGGGTAGGGTTAGGGTTAGGGTTAGGGTAAGGATTAGGGTTAGGGTTAGGGTAAGGGTTAGGGTTAGGGTTAGGGTTAGAGTGAGGGTTAGGTTTTGGGTTAGGGTAAGGGTAAGGGTTAGGGTTGGGGTTAGGGTTAGGATAAGGGTAAGGGTTAGGGCTACGGTTAGGTTTAGGGTTTAGGGTTAGGATTAGGGTTACGGTTAAGGTAAGGGTAAGGGTTCGGGTTAGGTTTATAGTTAGGGTTAGAGTGAGGGTAAGGGTTAGGGTTAGGGTTAGGCTTAGGGTTGGGTTTAGGTTTAGGGTTTAGGGTTAGGGTTAGGGTTAGGGTAAGTGTAAGTGTTAGGGTTAGGTTTAGGGTTACGGTTAGGGTAAGGTAAGGGTTAGGGTTAGGGTTAGGATTGGGTTTATCGTTAGTGTTAGGGTTAGGGTTAGGGGTTAGGGTTAGGGTTATGGTTAGGGTTAGGTTTAGGGTTAGAGTTATGGTAAGTTAAGTGTTTAGGTTAGGGTTGGTTAGGTTTAGTGTTGGGGTTAAGGTTATGGTTAGGGTTAGGGTAAGGGTAAGGGTTAGGGTTAGGGTTAGGGTAAGGGTTAGGGTTAGGGTTAGATTTTGGTTGAGGGTTAGGGTTAGGGTTAGGGTAAGGGTATGTGTTAGGGTTAGGTTTAGGGTTAAGGTAAGGGTAAGTTAAAGGGTTAGGGTTAGGTTTAGGGTAGGGGGAAGGTTAGGGTTAGGGTTAGGGTTAGGGTTACAGTAAGGGTAAGTGTTAGGTTTAGGGTTAGGGTTAGGATTAGGGTTAGGTTAAGGGTAAGGGTTTGGGTTAGGGTTAGGGTTAGGGTTAGGGTAAGGGTTAGGGTTAGGGTAGGGTTAGGGTTAGGGTTAGGATTAGGGTTAGGGTAAGGGTTAGGTTTAGGGTTAGGGTTAGTTTTAGGGTTAGGTTTAGGGTTAGGGTTAGGGTAAGGGTAAGGGTTAGGGTTAGGGTTAGGGTTAGGGTTAGGATTATGTTTAGGGTAAGGGTTATTGGTTAGGTTTAGGGTTAGGTTTAGGGTTAGCGTAAGGGTAAGTGTTAGGGTTAGGGTTAGGGTTAGGTTAAGGATTACATTTAGGATTAGGTTTCGGGTTAGGATTAGGGGTTAGGGTTAGGGTTAGGGTTAGGGTGAGGTTTCGGGTTAGGGTTAGGTTTAGGGTAAGGGTACGGGTTAGGGTTAGGGTTAGGGTTAGGGTTAAATTTAGGGTTAGGGTTAGGGTTAGGTTTAGGGTTATTGTTAGGGACAGGGTAAGGGTTAGGGTAAGGGTTAGTTTTAGGGTTAGGGTTAGGGTAAGGATTAGGGTTAGTGTTAGGGTTTGGATAAGGGTTATGGTTAGGCTTAGGGTTAACATTAAGGTTAGGTTTAGGGTTAGGGTAAGGGTATGGGTTAGGGTTAGGGTTAATGTAAGGATTAGGGATAGGGTTAGGATTAGTGTAAGGGTTAGGGTTAGGGTTAGGGCTAGGGTCAAGGTAATGGTTACGGTTAGGGTTAGGGTTAGGGTTATGGTTAGCATTAAGGTTAGTGTAAGGGTTAGGGTAAGGATAAGTGTTAGAGTTTTTGTTAGGGTTAGGGCTAGGGTTGGGGATTAGTGTTAGTGTTAGTGTTAGGGATAGCTTAGGGTTAGGGTTAGGGTTAGGGTTAGCATTAGGTTTAGCGTTTGGGATAGGATTAGGGTTAGGGTAAGGGTTAGGGTTAGGGTTAGGGTTATGGTAAAGTTTAGGGTTAGGGTTAGGGTTAGGGTAAGGGAAAGAGTTAGGGTTAAGGATAGGGTTAGGGTTAGGGATAGGATTAGGGTAAGATTTAGGCTTAGGGTAAGGGTTAGGCTTAGGGTTAGGGTTAGGTTTAGTCTTAGGGTTAGGGTAAGGGTTGGGGTTAGGGTTAGGGTAAGGTTTAGGGTTAGGGTTAGTGTTAGGGAAAGGGTAAGGGTTTGGGTTAGGGTGAGGGTTAGGGTTAGGCTAAGGATTAGGGTTATGGTTAGGGTAAGTGTTAGGGTTAGGGTTAGGGTTAGCATTAAGGTTAGGGTTAGGTTTAGGGTAAGGGTAAGCGTTGGAGTGATTGGTAGGGTTAGGGGTAGGGTTGGGGGTTAGGATTAGGGTTAGGGTTAGGGATAGTTTTACAGTTAGGGTTAGGGTAAGGGTAACGGTTAGGGTTAGTTTTGAGGTGAGTATAAGGGTAAGGATTAGGATTAGGGTTATGGTTAGGGGTTAGGTTTAGGGTTAGGGTTAGGGTTAGGTTTAGGTTTGGGGTTAGGGTTAGGTTTAGGGTAAGGGTTAGGGTTAGGGTTAGGGTTAGGGTCAGGGGTTTGAGTTAGGGTTAGGGTTAGGTTTAGATTTAGGGTAAGGGTAAGGGTTAGAGTTACGGTTAGGTTTATGTTTAGTGTTAGGACTAGGGTTATGGTTAGAGTTAGGTTTAGGGTAAGGGTAAGGGTTAGGGATAGGGTTAGGGTTAGGGTTAAGGTTAGTGTTATGGTTAGAGTGAGGGTAAGGGTAAGGGTTAGAGTTTGGGTTAGGTTTAGGGTTAGGGAAAGGGTAAGGGTTAAGTTTAGGGTTAGGGTTAGGTTTAGGGTAAGGGTTAAGGTTAGGGTTAGGGTTAGGTTCAGGGTTAGCATTAAGGTTATGTTTAGGTTTAGGTTAAGGGTAAGGGTTAGGGTTAGGGTTAGAGTTAGGGTTATGGTTAGGGGTAGGGTTATGGTTAGGGATAGGTGTTAGGGTTAGGGTTAGGGTAAGGGTTAGCATTAAGGTTAGGGTTAGGGTTAGGGTTAGGGTTAGGGTAAGGGTAAGTGTTAGGGTTAGGGTTAGTGTTAGGGTAAGTGTTAGGGTTACTGTTTGGGTTAGGGTTATGTTTAGGGTAAGGGTTAGGGTTAGGGTTTGGGTTAGGTTTAGGGTTAGGGTAAGAGTTAGGTTTAGGGTTAGATTTAGGGTAAGGGTTAGGGTTAGGTTTAGGGTAAGGGTTAGGGTTAGGGTTAGGTGTTAGGGTTAAGGTTAGGGTTAGAGTTAGGGTAAGGGTTAGGGTTAGGGTAAGGTTAAGGGTTAGTGTTAGGGATAGGTTTACGGTAAGGGTTAGGGTTAGGGGTTAGGGTTAGGGTTAGTGTTAGGGTAAGGGTTAGAGTTAGGATTTGGTTTAGGGTTATGGTTAGGTAAGGGTTAGGGTTAGGGTTAGGGTTTGGTTTAGGGTTAGGGTTAGGGTAAGGGTAAGGGTTAGGGTTAGGTTTAGTGTAAGAGTAAGTGTTAGGGTTAGGGTGAGGGTTAGGGTTCGGGTTAGGTTTACGGTTAGGGTAAGAGTTAGGTTTATGTTTAGATTTAGTGTAAGGTTAGGGTTAGTGTTAGGGTAAGGGTTAGGGTTAGGGTTAGGTGTTAGGGTTAGGTTTAGGGTTAGGGTTAGGGTTAGAGTTAGGGTAAGGGTTAGGGTTAGGGTAAGGGTAAGGGTTAGGGTTAGAGATAGGGTTACGGTAAGGGTTAGGGTTAAGGGTTAGGGTTAGGGTTAGTGATAGGGTAAGGGTTTGGGTTAGGGTTTGGGTTAGGGTAATGGTTAGGGTATGGGTTAGGGTTAGGGTAAGGGTAAGGGTTAGGGTTAGGGTTAGGGTTAGGTTTAGGGTAAGGGTAAGTGTTAGGGCTAGGGTTAGGGTTAGGTTTAGGGTTAGGGTAAGGGTTAGGGTTGGGGATAGGTTTACGTTTCGGGTTAAGGTTAGGGTTAGGGTTAGGTTAAGGGTAAGGGTTATGTTAGGGTTAGGGTTACGGAAAGTGTTACGATTAGGTTTTGGGTTAGGGTTAGGGTTAGGGTTAGGAGTTAGGGTTAGGGTTAGGGTTAGACTTAGATTTAGGGTTAGGGTTAGGGTAAGGGTTAGGGTTAGGGTTAGGATTAGGGTTAGGGTTATGGTTAGGGTAAGTGTAAGTGTTAGGGTTAGGGTTAGGGTTAGTGTTAAGGTTTAGGGTTAGGGTTAGGGTGAGGGTAAGGGTAAAGGTTAGGGTTAGGATTAGGCTTAGGGTTAGGGTTAGGTTTAGCCATATGGTAAGGTTAGGGGTTAGGGTTATGGTTAGGGTTAGGTTTAGGTTTAGGGTTAGGGTTGGGGTGAGGGTAAGGGTAAGGGTTAGGGTTAGGGTTAGGGTTAGGGTTAGGGTTAGGGTTAGAGTGAGGGTTAGGTTTTGGGTTAGGGTAAGGGTAAGGGTTAGGGTTAGGTTTAGGGTTAGGATAAGGGTAAGGGTTAGGGCTACGGTTAGGGTTAGGGATTAGGGTTAGGATTAGGGTTACGGTTAAGGTAAGGGTAAGGGTTAGGGTTAGGGTTAGGGTTAGGTTTATAGTTAGGGTTAGAGTAAGGGTAAGGGTTAGGGTTAGGGTTAGGGTTAGGGTTAGGGTTAGAGTGAGGGTTAGGTTTTGGGTTAGGGTAAGGGTAAGGGTTAGGGTTAGGTTTAGGGTTAGGTTAAGGGTAAGGGTTAGGGCTACGGTTAGGGTTAGGGTTTAGGGTTAGGATTAGGGTTACGGTTAAGGTAAGCGTAAGGGTTAGGGTTAGGGTTAGGTTTATAGTTAGGGTTAGAGTAAGGGTAAGGGTTAGGGTTAGGGTTAGGCTTAGGGTTGGGTTTAGGTTTAGGGTTAGTGTTAAGGTTTAGGGTTAGGGTTAGGGTGAGTTTAAGGGTAAAGTTAGGGTTAGGATTAGGCTTAGGGTTAGGGTTAGGTTTAGCCATATGGTAAGGTTAGGGGTTAGGGTTATGGTTAGGGTTAGGTTTAGGTTTAGGGTTAGGGTTGGGGTGAGGGTAAGGGTAAGGGTTAGGGTTAGGGTTTGGGAAAGGGTAAGGGTTAGGGTTATGTGTAAGGTTAGGGTTAGGGTAAGGATTAGGGTTAGGGTTAGGGTAAGGGTTAGGGTTAGGGTTAGGGTTAGAGTGAGGGTTAGGTTTTGGGTTAGGGTAAGGTTAAGGGTTAGGGTTAGGTTTAGGGTTAGGATAAGGGTAAGGGTTAGGGCTACCGTTAGGGTTAGGGTTTAGGGTTAGGATTAGGGTTACGGTTAAGGTAAGGGTAAGGGTTAGGTTTAGGGTTAGGGTTAGGTTTATAGTTAGGTTTATTGTAAGGTAAGGGTTAGGGTTAGGGTTAGGCTTAGGGTTGGGTTTAGGTTTAGGGTTTAGGGTTAGGGTTAGGGTTAGGGTAAGTGTAATGTTTAGGGTTAGGTTTAGGGATAGTTTTAGGTTTAGGGTTAAGGTTAGGGTTAGGGTAAGGGTTAAGGTTAGGGTTAGGGTTAGGGTTAGCTTAAGGGTTAGGGTTAGGGTTAGGGTTAGGGTAAAGGTTAGGGTTAGGGTTAGGATTAGGTTTAGGCTTATGGTAAGGGCAGGGGTTAGGGTTAGGGTTAAGTTTAGGGTTAGGGTTAGGGTATGGGTAAGGGTTAGGGTTAGGGTTAGGGTTAGGGTTAGGTTTAGGGTTAGGGTTAGGGTTAGGGTTAGGTTTACGGATATGGTAAGGTTAAGGGTTTGGGTTAGGATAAGGGTAGGTTTAGGTTTAGGGTTAGGGTTAGGGTTAGGGTTAGCGTTAGGGGTTAGGGTTAGGGATAGGGTTTGGTTTAGGGTTAGGGTTATGGTAAGGGTTAGGGTTAGGTTTAGGGTAAGGGTAAGGGTTACGGATAGGGTTAAAGTTATGGTTAGTGTTAGGGTTAGGGTTAGAGTTAGGTTTAGGGTTAGGTTTAGGGTAAGGGTAAGGGTTAGGGTTAGGGTTATGGTTATGGTTTGGGAAAGGGTAAGGGTTAGGGTTATGGGTAGGGTTAGGATTAGGGTAAGGATTAGGGTTAGGGTTAGGGTAAGGTTTAGGGTTAGGGTTAGGGTTAGAGTGAGGGTTAGGTTTTGGGTTAGGGTAAGGGTAAGGGTTAGGGTTGGGGTTAGGGTTAGGATAAGGGTAAGGGTTAGGGCTACGGTTAGGTTTAGGGTTTAGGGTTAGGATTAGGGTTACGGTTAAAGTAAGGGTAAGGGTTAGGGTTAGGTTTATAGTTAGGGTTAGAGTGAGGGTAAGGGGTACGGTTAGGGTTAGGCTTAGGGTTGGGTTTAGGTTTAGGGTTTAGGGTTAGGGTTAGGGTTAGGGTAAGTGTAAGTGTTAGGGTTAGGTTTAGGGTTACGGTTAGGGTAAGGTAAGGGTTAGGGTTAGGGTTAGGATTGGGTTTATCATTAGTGTTAGGGTTAGAGTTAGGGGTTAGGGTTAGGGTTATGGTTAGGGTTAGGTTTAGGGTTAGAGTTATGGTAAGTTAAGTGTTTGGGTTAGGGTTGGTTAGGTTTAGGGTTGGGGTTAAGGTTATGGTTAGGGTTAGGGTAAGGGTTAGGGTTAGGGTTAGGGTAAGGGTTAGGGTTAGGGTTAGATTTTGGTTGAGGGTTAGGGTTAGGGTTAGGGTAAGGGTATGTGTTAGGGTTAGGTTTAGGGTTAAGGTAAGGGTAAGGGAAAGGGTTAGGGTTAGGTTTAGGGTAGGGGGAAGGTTAGGGTTAGGGTTAGGGTTAGGGTTAGGGTAAGGGTTAGGGTTAGGGTTAGGGTTAGGTTTAGGATTAGGGTTAGGGTAAGAGTTAGGTTTAGGGTTAGGGTTAGTTTTAGGATTAGGTTTAGGGTTAGGGTTAGGGTAAGGGTAAGGGTTAGGGTTAGGGTTAGGGTTAGGGTTAGGTTTAGGATTATGTTTAGGGTAAGGGTTATTGGTTAGGTTTAGCGTTAGGTTTAGGGTTAGCGTAAGGGTAAGTGTTAGGGTTAGGGTTAGGGTTAGGTTAAGGATTACATTTAGGATTAGGTTTTGGGTTAGGATTAGGGGTTAGGGTTAGGGTTAGGGTTAGGGTGAGGTTTCGGGTTAGGGTTAGGTTTAGGGTAAGGGTACGGGTTAGGGTTAGGGTTAGGGTTAGGGTTAATTTTAGGGTTAGGGTTAGGGTTAGGTTTAGGGTTATTGTTAGGGACAGGGTAAGGGTTAGGGTAAGGGTTAGTTTTAGGGTTAGGGTTAGGGTAAGGATTAGGGTTAGTGTTAGGGTTTGGATAAGGGTTATGGTTAGGCTTAGTGTTAACATTAAAGTTAGGTTTAGGGTTAGGGTAAGGGTATGGGTTAGGGTTAGGGTTAATGTAAGGATTAGGGATAGGGTTAGGATTAGTGTAAGGGTTAGGGTTAGGGTTAGGGCTAGGGTCAAGGTAATGGTTACGATTAGGGTTAGGGTTAGGGTTATGGTTAGCATTAAGGTTAGTGTAAGGGTTAGGGTAAGGATAAGTGTTAGAGTTTTTGTTAGGGTTAGGGCTAGGGTTGGGGGTTAGGGTTAGTGTTAGGGTTAGGGATAGCTTAGGGTTAGGGTTAGGGTTAGGGTTAGCATTAGGTTTAGCGTTTGGGATAGGATTAGGGTTAGGGTAAGGGTTAGGGTTAGGGTAAAGGTTAGGGTTAGGGTTAGGGTTAGGGTAAGGGAAAGAGTTAGTGTTAAGGATAGGGTTAGGGTTAGGGATAGGATTAGGGTAAGATTTAGGCTTAGGATAAGGGTTAGGCTTAGGGTTAGGGTTAGGTTTAGGCTTAGGGTTAGGGTAAGGGTTGGGGTTAGGGTTAGGGTAAGGGTTAGGGTTAGGGTTAGTGTTAGGGAAAGGGTAAGGGTTTGGATTAGGGTTAGGTTTAGGCTTAGGGTTAGGGTAAGGGTTGGGGTTAGGGTTAGGGTAAGGGTTAGGGTTAGGGTTAGTGTTAGGGAAAGGGTAAGGGTTTGGGTTAGGGTGAGGGTTAGGGTTAGGCTAAGGATTAGGGTTATGGTTAGGGTAAGTGTTAGGGTTAGGGTTAGGGTTAGCATTAAGGTTAGGGTTAGGTTTAGGGTAAGGGTAAGGGTTGGAGTGATTGGTAGGGTTAGGGGTAGGGTTGGGGGCTAGGATTAGGGTTAGGGTTAGGGATAGTTTTACAGTTAGGGTTAGGGTAAGGGTAACGGTTAGGGTTAGTTTTGAGGTGAGTATAAGGGTAAGGATTAGGATTAGGGTTATGGTTAGGGGTTAGGGTTAGGGTTAGGGTTAGGGTTAGGTTTAGGTTTGGGGTTAGGGTTAGGTTTAGGGTAAGGGTTAGGGTTAGGGTTAGGGTTAGGGTTAGGGTCAGGGGGTTGAGTTAGGGTTAGGGTTAGGGTTAGATTTAGGGTAAGGGTTAGATTTAGGGTTAGGTTTATGTTTAGTGTTAGGACTAGGGTTAGGGTTAGAGTTAGGTTTAGGGTAAGGGTAAGGGTTAGGGATAGTGTTAGGGTTAGGGTTAAGGTTAGTGTTATGGTTAGAGTGAGGGTAAGGGTAAGGGTTAGAGTTAGGGTTAGGTTTAGGGTTAGGGAAAGGGTAAGGGTTAAGTTTAGGGTTAGGGTTAGGTTTAGGGTAAGGGTTAAGGTTAGGGTTAGGGTTAGGTTCAGGGTTAGCATTAAGGTTATGTTTAGGTTTAGGGTAAGGGTAAGGGTTTGGGTTAGGGTTTGGGTTAGGGTAATGGTTAGGGTATGGGTTAGGGTTAGGGTAAGGGTAAGGGTTAGGGTTACGGTTAGGGTTAGGTTTAGGGTAAGGGTAAGTGTTAGGGTTAGGGTTAGGGTTAGGTTTAGGGTTAGGGTAAGGGTTAGGGTTGGGGATAGGTTTACGTTTCGGGTTAAGGTTAGGGTTAGGGTTAGGTTAAGGGTAAGGGTTATGTTAGGGTTAGGGTTACGGAAAGTGTTCCGATTAGGTTTTGGGTTAGGGTTAGGGTTAGGGTTAGGAGTTAGGGTTAGGGTTAGGGTTAGACTTAGGTTTAGGGTTAGGGTTAGGGTAAGGGTTAGGGTTAGGGTTAGGATTAGGGTTAGGGTTATGGTTAGGGTAAGTGTAAGTGTTAGGGTTAGGGTTAGGGTTAGTGTTAAGTTTTAGGGTTAGGGTTAGGTTGAGGGTAATGGTAAAGGTTAGGGTTAGGATTAGGCTTAGGGTTAGGGTTAGGTTTAGCCATATGGTAAGGTTAGGGGTTAGGGTTATGGTTAGGGTTAGGTTTAGGTTTAGGGTTAGGGTTGGGGTGAGGGTAAGGGTAAGGGTTAGGGTTAGGGTTAGGGTTAGGGTTAAGGTTAGTGTTACGGTTAGAGTGAGGGTAAGGGTAATGGTTAGAGTTAGGGTTAGGTTTAGGGTTAGGGAAAGGGTAATGGTTAAGTTTAGGGTTAGGGTTAGGTTTAGGGTAAGGTTTAAGGTTAGGGTTAGGGTTAGGTTCACGGTTAGCATTAAGGTTATGTTTAGGTTAAGGTAAGGGTAAGGGTAAGGGTTAAGGTTAGGGTTAGAGTTAGGGTTATGGTTAGGGGTAGGGTTAATGTTAGGTTTAGGGTTAGGGTTAGCGTAATTTTAATGTTTGGGGTTAGTGTTAGTGTTAGGGTTAGTGTTAGGGTAAGGGTTAGGGTTAGGGATAGGGGTTAGGGTTAGCGTTAGGGTAAGGTTTAGCATTAAGGTTAGGGTTAGGGTTAGGGTTAGGGTAAGGGTAAGTGTTAGGGTTAGGGTTAGTGTTAGTGTTAGGGTTAGGGTAAGGGTTAGGGTTAGGGATAGGGGAAGGGTTAGGGTTAGGGTTAGCTGTTAGGGTTAGGGTTATATTTAGGGTTAGGGTTAGGGTTAGGTTTTGGGTTAAGTTTAGGGTTAGGGTAAGAGTTAGGTTTGGGTAAGGGTTAGGGTTACGTTTAGGGTTAGGTTCAGTGTTAGCATTAAGGTTATGTTTAGGTTTAGGGTAAGGGTAAGTTTTAGGGTTAGGGTTAGGGGTTAGGGTTAGGGTTAGTGTTAAGGCTAGGTTTAGCGTTATGTTTAGGGCAAGGGTAAGGGTTAGGGTTAGGCTTATGGTTAGGATTAGGGTAAGGGTTAGGGTAAGGGTAAGGGTTAGGGTTAGGGTTAGAGTTAGGGTTAGGTTTAAGTTTAGGGTTAGGGTTAGGGAAAGGGTAAGGGTTAGTGTAAGGATTAGGGTTAGGTTTAGGGTAAGGGTTAGGGTTAGGGTTAGGGTTAGGTTCAGTGTTAGCATTAAGGTTATGTTTAGGTTTAGGGTAAGGGTAAGAGTTAGGGTTAGGGTAAGGGTTAGGGTTAGGGTTAGGTCTTAGGGTTAGGGTTAAGGTTAAATTTAGGGTAAGGGTTAGGTTTAGGGTAAGGGTAAGAGTTAGGGTTAGGGATAGGGTTACAGTAAGGGTTAACGTTAGGGGTTAGGGTTAGGGTTAGTGTTAGGGTAAGTGTTAGGGTTAGTGTTTGTGTTAGGTTTATGTTTAATGTAAGGGTTAGGATTAGTGTTTAGGTTAGGTTTAGCGTTAGGGTAAGAGTTAGGTTTAGGGTTAGATTTAGGGTATAGGATAGGGTTAGGGTTAGGTGTTAGGGTTAGGGTTAGGGTTAGGGTTAGAGTTAGGATAAGGGTTAGGGTTAGGGTAAGGTTAAGGGTTAGGTTTAGGGATAGGTTTACGGTAAGGGTTAGGGTTAGGGGTTAGGGTTAGGGTTAGTGTTAGGGTAAGGGTTAGAGTTAGGGTTTGGTTTAGGGTTATGGTTAGGTAAGGGTTAGGGTTAGGGTTAGGGTTTGGTTTAGGGTTAGGGTTAGGGTAAGGGTAAGGGTTAGGGTTAGGGTTAGGGTTAGGTTTAGGGTAATGGTAAGTGTTAGGGTTAGGGTTAGGGTTAGGTTTAGGTTTAGGGTTAGGGTAAGGGTTAGGGTTGGGGTTAGGTTTACGGTTAGGGTAAGAGTTAGGTTTAGGGTTAGATTTAGGGTAAGGGTTAGGGTAAGGGTTAAGGTTAGGGTTAGGTGTTAGGGTTAGGGTTAGGGTTAGAGTTAGGGTAAGGTTTAGGGTTAGGGTAAGGGTAAGGGTTAGGTTTAGGGATAGGGTTATGATAAGGGTTAGGATTAGGGGTTAGGGTTAGGGTTAGTGTTAGGGTAAGGGTTTGGGTTAGGGTTTGGGTTAGGGTTATGGTTAGGGTATGGGTTAGGTTTACGGTAAGGGTAAGGGTTAGGTTTAGGGTTAGGTTTAGGGTAATGGTAAGTGTTATTGTTAGATTTAGGGTTAGGGTTCGAGTAAGGGTTAGGGTTAGGGGTTAGGGTTAGGGTTAGTGTTAGGGTAAGGTTTTGGGTTAGGGTTTGGGTTAGGGTTATGGTTAGGGTATGGGTTAGGTTTAGGGTAAGGGTAAGGGTTAGGGTTAGGGTTAGGGTTAGGTTTAGGGTAAGGGTAAGTGTTAGGGTTAGGGTTAGGGTAAGGGTTAGGGTTAGGGTTTGGCTTAGGTTTAGGGTTAGGCGTAGGGTTATGATTAGAGTAAGTGTTAGTGTTAGGGTTAGTTTTAGGGTTAGGGTTAAGTTAGGGTTAGGGTTAGGGTAAGGGTAAGGTTAGGGTTAGGGTTATGGTTCGGGTTAGGGGTTAGGGTTAGGGGTAGGGTTATGGTTAGTGTAAGTGTTAGTGTTAGGTTTAGTTTTAGGGTTAGGGTTAAGTTAGGGTTAGGGTTAGGGTAAGCGTAATGTTAGGGTTAGGTTTAGGGGTAGGTTTAGGGTTAGGTTTAGGGTTAGGTTTAGGGTAAGGGTAAGGGTTATGGTTACTGTTAGTGTTAGGGTTAGGGTTAGGGGAAAGGTTAGGGTTAGGGATAGGGGTTAGGGTTAGGGTTAGTGTTAGGCTTATCATTAAGGTTAGGGTTAGGTTTAGGGTTAGGGTTAGGGGAAGGGTAAGGGTTAGGGCTAGGGTTAGAGTTAGGGTTAAGGTTAGGGTAAGGGTTAGGGTTAGGGTTAGGGTTCTGATTAGTGTAGGGTTTAGGTTAGGGTTAGTTTTAGGTTTAGGGTTAGGGTTAGGGTAAGGGTTAGGGTTAGGGTAAGGGTAAGGGTTAAGGTTAGGGTTAGGTTTAGGGTAAGGGTTAGGGTTAGGGGTTAGGGTTAGTGTTAGGGTTAGGGTAAGGGTTAGGGTTAGGGTAAGGGTAAGGGTTAGGGTTAGGGTTAGGGTAAGGGTTAGGGTTAGGGGTTAGGGTTAGGGTTAGGGTTAGGGTTAGGGCAGAATTAGGGTTAGGGTTTGGCTTAGGTTTAGGGTTAGGGTTAGGGTTATGGTTAGTGTAAGTGTTAGTGTTAGGGTTAGTGTTAGGGTTAGGGTTAAGTTAGGGTTACGGTTAGGGTAAGGGTAAGGTTAGGGTTAGGGTTATGGTTAGGGTTAGGGGTTAGGGTTAGGGGTAGGGTTAAGGTAAGGGTAAGTGTTAGGGTTAGGGTTAGGGTTACGGTTAGGGTAAGCGTTAGGGTTAGTTTTAGGTAAGAGTAAGGTTTAGGTTTAGGGTTAGGATTAGGGTTATGTGTAGGGTAAGGGTAAGGGTTAGAGTTAGGTTTGTGGTTAGGGTTAAGATAAGGGTAAGGGTTAGGGTTAGGGTTAGGTTCAGGGTTAGGGTTACGGTTAGGGTCAGGGTAAGGGAAAGGGTGAGGGTTAAGGTTAGGTTTAGGGTTAGGGTTAGAGATAGAGTTAGGGTAAGGGTTAGGGTTGGGTAAGGCT
>JANJXV010000080.1:2307500-2325000 GCA_024803745.1 Megascapheus bottae
CAGATTTAGGGTAAGGTTAAGTGTTAGGGTTAAGGTTATGGTTAGGGTTAGGGTTAGGATTAGGGTTAGGGTAAGGGTAAGGGTTAGGGTTAGTGTTAATGTTAGAGTAAGGGTGAGGGTTAGTGTTAGGGTTAGGGGTTAGGGTTAGATTTAGGATTAGGTTTAGCGTTAGGGTTAGGGTAAGGGTAAGGTTAGGGTTAGGGTTATGGTTAGAATTAGGGTAAGGGATTGGGTAAGAGTAAGGGTTAGGTTTAGGGTAAGAGTTAGGGTGAGGTTTAAGGTTAGGGTTAGGGTTAGGTTTAATGTTAGTGTTAGCATTAAGGTTACGGTTAGGGTAAGGGTAAGGGTTAGGGTTAGGGTTAGGGTTAGGGTCAGGGGTTAGGGTTAGGGTTAGTGTTAGGGTAAGGGTTAGGGTGAAGGTTAGGGTTAAGGTTAGAGTTAGGGTAAGGGTAAGTGTTAGGGTTAAGGTTATGGTTAGGGTTAGGGTTAGGATTAGGGTTAGCGTAAGGGTAAGGGTTAGGGTTTGTGTTAATGTTAGGGTAAGGGTGAGGGTTAGTGTTAGGGTTAGGGGTTAGGGTTAGGGTTAGGGTTAGGTTTAGGGTTAGGGTTAGGGTAAGGGTAAGGTTAGGGTTAGGGTTATGGTTAGGATTAGGGTAAGGGTTTTGGTAAGAGTGTTAGGTTTAGGGTAAGAGTTATGGTAAGGGTTATGGTTGGGGTTAGGTTTATAGGTAGGGTAAGAGTTAGGTTTAGGGTTAGATTTAGGGTAAGGGTTAGGGTTATTGTTAGGGTAAGGGTTAGGGTTAGGGTTAGGTGTTAGGGTTAGGGTTAGTATTAGGTTTAGGGTTACGGTAAGGGTTAGGGTTGGGGTTAGGTTTACGGTTCGGGTTAAGGTTAGGGTTAGGGTTAGGTTAAGGGTAAAGGTTATGTTAGGGTTAGGGTTACGGAAAGTGTTAGGATTAGGTTTAGGGTTAGGGTTAGGGTTAGGGTTAGGAGTTAGGGTTAGGGTTAGGGTTAGACTTAGGTTTAGGGTTAGGGTTAGGGTAAGGGTTAGGGTTAGGATTAGGGTTAGGGTTAGGGTTAGGGTAAATATAAGGGTTAGGATTAGGGTTAGGGATAGCGTTAAGGTTACGGTTAGGGTTAAGGTTAGGTTTAGGGTTTGGTTTAGGGTAAGGGTAAAGTTAGAATTAGGGTTAGGGTTAGGTTTTGGGAAATGGTTAGTGTTAGGATTAGGGTTGGAGTTAGGTTTAGGTTTAGGGATAGGGTTAGGGTAATGGTAAGGGTTAGGGTTGTGGTTAGGTTTAGGTTTAGGGTAAGGATAAGGTTTAGGATTAGGTTTCGGGTAAGGGTAAGGGTTAGGGTTAGTGTTAGTGTGAAGGTTTAGGGTTAGGTTTAGGGTTAGGGTTAGGGTAAGTGTAAGGGTTAGGGTTACTGTCAGTGTTAGGGTTAGGGATATGGTAAAGGTTAGGGTTAGGGATAGGGGTTAGGGTTAGTTTTAGTGTTAGGCTTATCATTAAGGTTAGGGTTATGTTTAGGGTTAGGGTTAGGGGAAGGGTAAGGGTTAGGGTTAGGGTTAGTGTTAGGGTTAAGGTTAGGGTAAGGGTTAGGCTTAGGGTTAGGGTTCTGATTAGTGTAAGGTTTAGGTTAGGGTTAGTTTTAGGTTTAGGGTTAGGGATGGGGTAAGGGTTAGGGTTAGGGTAAGGGTAAGGGTTAGGGTTAGGGTAAGGGTTAGGGTTAGGGGTTAGGGTTAGGGTTAGGGTTAGGGTTATGGTTAGTGTAAGTGTTAGTGTTAGGGTTAGTGTTAGGGTTAGGTTTAAGTTAGGGTTAGGATTAGGGTAAGGGTAAGGTTAGAGTTAGGGTTATGGTTAGGGTTAGGGGTTAGGGTTACGGTTAGGGTTAAGGTAAGGGTAAGTGTTAGGGTTAGGGTTAGGGTTAGGGTAAGCGTTAGGGTTAGTTTTAGGTAAGAGTAAGGTTTAGGGTTAGGGTTAGGATTTGGGTTATGTGTAGGGTAAGGGTAAAGGTTAGAGTTAGGTGGGGTTAGGGTTAAGATAAGGGTAAGGGTTAGGGTTAGGGTTAGGTTCAGGGTTAGGGTTTCGGTTAGGGTCAGGGTAAGGGTAAGGGTGAGGGTTAAGGTTAGGTTTAGGGTTAGGGTTAGAGATAGGGTTAGGGTAAGGGTTACGGTTAGGTAAGATTTAGGTTTAGGGGTAGGTTTAGGTTTAGGTTTATGGTTAGGTTAAGTGTTAGGGTTAGGTTTAGGGTAAGGGTTAGGGTTAGGGTTGGGATTAGGTAGGGGTAAGGGTGAGAGTTAGGGTTAGGGTTAGGGTTAGGGGTTAGGGTTAGGGTTAGGGTTAGGGTAAGTGTTAGGGTTAGGGTTAGGGTTAGGGTTAGGGTAAGGGCAAGGGTTAGGGTTAGGGTTAGGTTTAGGGTTAGGGTTAGGGTTAGAGTAAAGGAAAGTGTTAGGGTTAATGTTAGGGTTTGTTTTGAAATTAGGATAAGGGTAAGGGATAGGATTATGGTTAGGGTTAGGGGTTAAGGTAAGGGTTAGGGTAAGGGTAAGGGTTAGGGTTAGGTTTCGGCTTAGGGTTAGGGTTAGGTTTAGGGTAAAGTTAGGGTTAGGGTTAGGGTAAGGTAAGGGTTAGGGGTAAGGTTAGGGTTAGGGTTAGGGATAGGTTTAGGGTAAGGTTTAGGGTTAGGGTAAGCTTTAGGTTTAGGGTTAGGGTTAGGTTTAGGGTTAGGTTTATGCTAAGGATTAGGGTTAGGGTTAGGGTAAATGTTAGGGTTAGGGTTAGGGTTAGTGTTAGCATTAAGGTTAGCGTTAGGGTTAGTTTAAGGGTAAGGGTTCGGGGTTAGGGTTAGGGTTAGGGTTAGGTTTAGGGTTTGGGTTAGGGTTAGGGTTAGGGTAAGGGTCAGGGTTAGGGTTAGGGTAAAGGTTAGGGTTAGGGTTAGGGTTAGGTTTAGGGTAGTGGTTAGGGTTCGGGTTAGGGTGAGGGTTAGGGTAAGGGTTAGGTTTAATGTTAGTGTTAGCATTAAGGTTACGGTTAGGGTTAGGTAAGGGTTAGGGTTAGGGTTAGGTTTAGGGTCAGGTGTTAGGGTTAGTGTTAGGGTTAGGGTTAGGGTAAGGGTTAGGGTGAAGGTTAGGGTTAGGGATAGAGTTAGGGTAAGGGTAAGTGTTAGGGTTAAGGTTATGGTTAGGGTTAGGGTTAGGATTAGGGTTAGGGTAAGGGTTAGGGTTAGTGTTAATGTTAGGGTAAGGGTGAGGGTTAGTGTTAGGGTTAGGGGTTAGGGTTAGGTTTAGGGTTAGGTTTAGGGTTAGGGTTAGTGTAAGGGTAAGGTTAGGGTTAGGGTTATGGTTAGGATTAGGGTAAGGGTTTGGGTAAGAGTTAGGGTTAGGTTTAAGGTCAGGGTTAGGGTTAGGGAAAGGGTAAAGTTAGGGTTAGGGTTAGGGTTAGGGTTAAGTTTAGGTTAAGGGTTAAGTTTAGGGTTAGGGTTAGGTTCAGTGTTAGCATTAAGGCTATGTTAAGGTTTAGGGTAAGTGTAAGGTTTAGGGTTAGGGTAACGGTAAGTGTTAGGGTTAGTGTTAGGGTTAGGGTTAGTGTAAGGGTTAGGGTTAGGGTTAGGGTAAGGGTTTGGGTTAGGGTTAGGTGTTAGGGTTATGGTTAGGTTTAGGGTAAGGGTAAGGGTTAGGGTTAGGGTTAGGGTTAGTGTGAAGGTTTAGGGTTAGGTTTAGGGTGAGGGTAAGAGAAAGTGTTAGGGTTAGGGTTAGGGTTAGGGTTAGGGTTAGTGTTAAGGTTTAGCGTTAGGGTTAGGGTGAGGGTAAGGTTAAGGATTATGGTTAGGATTAGGGTTAGGGTTAGGGTTAGGTTTAGGCATATGGTAAGGTTAGGGTTTAGGGTTAGGGTTAAGGTTAGGTTTAGGGTTAGGGTTAGGGTGAGGTAAGGGTAAGTCATAGAGTTAGGGTTAGGGTTAGGGTTAAGGTTAGTGTTACGGTTAGAGTGAGGGTAAGGGTAAGGGTTAGAGTTAGGTTTAGGTTTAGGGTTAGGGAAAGGGTAAGGGTTAGGTTAGGGTTAGGGTTAGGTTTAGGGTAAGGGTTAAGTTTAGGGTTAGGGTTAGGTTCAGGGTTAGCATTAAGGTTATGTTTACTTTTAGGGTAAGGGTAAGGGTTAGGTTTAGGGTTAGAGTTAGGGTTAGGGTTAGGGGTAGGATCAGGGTTAGGTTTAGGGTTAGGGTTAGGGTAATTTTAGTGGTTAGGGTTAGTGTTAGTGTGTGGTTTAGGGTTAGGGTAAGGGTTAGGGTTAGGGATAGGGGTTAGGGTTAGGGTTACCATTAAGTTTAGGGTTAGTGTTAGGGTAAGGGTAAGGGTTAGGGTTAGGGTTAGTGTTAGGGTTAGGGTTAGGGTTAGGGTAAGGGTTAGGGTTAGCGTTAGGGGAAGGGTTAGGGTTAGGGTTAGGTGTTACGCTTAGGGTTAGTGTTAGGGTTAGGGTAAGTGTAAGGGTTAGGGTTAGGGTTAGAGTTAGGGAAAGGTTTAGGGTTAGGGGTTAGGGTTAGGGTTAGGGTTAGAGTAAGTGTTAGGTTTAGGGTTTGGGTTAGGTTTAGAGTTAGGGTAAGGATTACGGTTAGGGTTGGGGTTGGGGTAGGGTTAGGGTTAGGGTAAGAGTTAGGGTAAGGTTTAGGGTTAGGGTAAGGGTAAGTGTTAGGGTTAGGGTTAGGATTAGGGTTAGTGTAAGGGTTAGGGTTAGGGTTAGGGTTTGGTTTAGGGTTCGGGTTATGGTTAGGGTTAGGGTTAGGGTAAGGTTAAGGGTTAGGGTTGGGTTAGGGTTACGGTAAGTGTTAGGGTTAGGTTTAGGGTTAGGGTTAGAGTTTGGGGAAGGGTAAGGTTTAGTGTCTGGGTTAGGTTAGGGTTAGGGTTAAGGTTAGGTTTAGGGTTAGGTTTAGGGTTAGGGTAGGGTTAGGGTTAGGGTTAGCGTTAGCATTAGGGGTTAGGGTTAGGGTTAGCGTTAGGTTTAGGGTCAGGGTTAGGGTAAGGGTAAGGGTTAGGTTTAGAGTTAGGATTAGGTTTAGGGTTAGGGTAAGGGTTAGGGTAAGGGTTAGGTTTAGGCTTGGGGTTAGGGTTAGGAGTAGGGGAAGGGTAAGGGTAAGGGTTAAGGTTAGGGTTAGGGTTAGGTTCAGGGTTAGCATTAAGGTTATGTTTAGGTTTAGAGTAAGAGTAAGGGTTAGGGTTAGGGTTAGAGTTAGGGTTAGGGTTAGGGGTAGGGTTAGGGTTAGGTTTAGGGTTAGGGTTAGGGTAATTTTAATGGTTAGGGTTAGTGTTAGTGTTAGGGTTAGGGTTAGGGTAAGGGTTAGGGTTAGGGATAGGGGTTAGGGTTAGGTTAAGGGTAAGTGTTAGGGTTAGTGTTAGGGTTAGGGTTAGGGTAAGGGTTAGGGTTAGAGTTAGGGGAAGGGTTAGGGTTAGGGTTAGGTGTTAGGGTTAGGGTTAGGGTTAGGGTGTCGTTTAGGGTTAGGGTTAGGGTTAGGGTTAGGGTTAGTGTGAAGTTTTAGGGTTAGGGTTAGGGTAAGGATAAGGGTTAGGGTTAGGATTAGGGTTAGGTTTAGGGTAAGGTTAAGTGTTAGGGTTAGGGTTAGGGTTAGGTTTAGTGTTAGGGTAAGGGTTATGGTTGGGGTTAGGTTTACGGTTCGGGTTAAGGTTAGGGTTAGGTTTAGGTTAAGTGTAAGGGTTATGTTAGGGTTAGGGTTATGGAAAGTGTTAGGATTAGGTTTAGGGTTAGGGTTAGGGTTAGGGTTAGGAGTTAGGGTTAGGGTTAGGGTTAGACTTAGGTTTAGGGTTAGGGTTAGGGTAAGGGTTAGGGTTAGGGTGAGGATTAGGGTTAGAGTTAGGGTTAGGGTAAGTGTAAGGGTTAGGGTTAGGGATAGCGTTAAGGTTACGGTTAGGGTTAAGGTTAGGTTTAGGTTTAGGTTTAAGGTAAGGGTAAGGGTTAGAATTAGGATTAGGGTTAGGTTTGGGAAAGGGTTAGTGTTAGGGTTAGGGATGGAGTTAGGTTTAGGTTTAGGGTTAGGGTTAGGGTAAGGGTAAGGGTTAGGGTTAGGGTTAGGTTTAGGGTTAGGGTAAAGAAAAGGTTTAGGATTAGGGTTAGGTTTAGGGCAAGGGTAAGGGTTAGGGTTAGTTTTAGGGTTAGTGTGAAGGTTTAGGGTTAGGGTTAGGGTGAGGGTAAGGGTAAGTGTTAGGGTTAGGGTTGGGGTTAGGGTTAGAGTTAGGGAAAGGGTTAGGTTTAGGGGTTAGGGTTAGGATTAGGGTTAGAGTAAGTGTTAGGTTTAGGGTTTGGTTTAGGTTTAGGGTTAGGGTAAGGGATACGGTTAGGGTTGGGGTTGGGTTAGGGTTAGGGTTAGGGTTAGGGTAAGAGTTAGGGTATGGGTTAGGGTTAGGGTAAGGGTAAGTGTTAGGGTTAGGGTTAGGATTAGGGTTAGGGTAAGGGTTAGCGTTAGGGTTAGGTTTAGGGTTTGGGTTAGGGTTAGCGTTAGGGTTAGGGTAAGGGTAAGGGTTAGGGTTGGGGTTAGGTTTACGGTAAGTGTTAGGGTTAGGTTTAGGGTTAGGGTTAGAGTTTGGGGAAGGGTAAGGTTTAGGGTCTGGGTTATTTTAGGGTTAGGGTTAGGGTTAGGTTTAGGGTTAGGTTTAGGGTTAGGGTAGGGTTAGGGTTAGGATTAGGGTTAGCGTTAGTGGTTAGGGTTAGGGTTACCGTTAGGTTTAGGGTCAGGGTTAGGGTAAGGGTAAGGGTTAGGTTTAGGGTTAGGATTAGGTTTAGGGTTAGGGTAAGGGTTAGGGTAAGGGTTAGGTTTAGGGTTGGGGTTAGGGTTAGGAGTAGGGGAAGTGTAAGGGTAAGGGTTGAGTTTAGGGTTAGGGTTAGGTTCAGGGTTAGCATTAAGGTTATGTTTAGGTTTAGGGTAAGGGTAAGGGTTAGGGTTAGGGTAAGAGTTAGGGTTAGGGTTAGGGGTAGGGTTAGGGTTAGGTTTAGGGTTAGGGTTAGGGTAATTTTAATGGTTAGGGTTAGTGTTAGTGTTAGTGTTAGTGTTAGGGTTAGGGTTAGCGTAAGGATTAGGGTTAGGGATAGGGGTTAGGGTTAGGTTTAGGTGTTAGGGTTAGGGTTAGGGTTTGGGTTAGTTTTAGGGTTATGGTAAGAGTTAGGTTTAGGGTAAGGGTTAGGGTTAGGTTCAGTGTTAGCATTAAGGTTATGTTTAGGTTTAGGGTAAGGGTAAGGGTTAGGGTTAGAGTTAGGGTTAGTGTGAAGGTTTAGGGTTAGGGTTAGGGTAAGGGTAAGGGTTAGGGTTAGGGTTAGGTTTAGGGTAAGGGTAAGTGTTAGGGTTAGGTTTAGGGTTAGGGTAAGGGTTAGGGTTGGGGTTAGGTTCACGGTTCGGGATAAGTTTAGGGTTAGGTTTAGGTTAAGGGTAAGGGTTATGTTAGGGTTAGGGTTACCGAAAGTGTTAGGATTAGGTTTAGGGTTAGGGTTAGGGTTAGGGTTAGGAGTTAGGGTTAGGGTTAGGGTTAGACTTAGGTTTAGGGTTAGGGTTAGGGTAAGGTTTAGGGTTAGGATTAGGGTTAGGGTTAGGGGTAGGTTTAGGGTAAGTGTAAGGCTTAGGGTTAGGGTTAGGGATAGCGTTAAGGATACGGTTAGGGTTAAGGTTAGGTTTAGGTTTACGTTTAGGGTAAGGGTAAGGGTAAGGGTTAGAATTAGGGTTAGGTTTAGGTTTTGGGAAAGGGTTAGTGTTAGGGTTAGGGTTGGAGTTAGGTTTAGGTTTAGGGTTAGGGTTAGGGTAAGGGTAAGGGTTAGGGTTAGGGTTAGGGTTAGTGTGAAGGTTTAGGGTTAGGGTTAGGTGAGTGTAAGGGTAAGTGTTAGGGTTAGGGTAAGGGTTAGGGTTAGTATTAAGGTTTAGGGTTAGGGTTAGGGTGAGGGTAAGGGTAAGGGTTAGGGTTAGGGTTAGGGTTAAGGTTAGTGTTATGGTTAGAGTGAGGGTAAGGGTAAGGGTTAGAGTTAGGGTTAGGTTTGGGGTTCAGGAATGGGTAAGGTTTAGGTTAGGGTTAGGGTTAGGTTTAGGGTAAGGGTTAAGGTTAGGGTTAGGGTTAGGTTCAGGGTTAGCATTAAGGTTATGTTTTGTTTTAGGGTAAGGGTAAGGGTTAGGGTTAGGTTTAGAGTTAGGGTTAGGGTTAGAGGTAGGGTCAGGGTTAGGTTTAGGTTTAGGGTGAGGGTAATTTTGATGTTTAGGTTTAGTGTTAGTGTTTGGTTTAGTGTTAGGGTAAGGGTTAGTGTTAGGGATAGGGGTTAGGGTTAGGGTTAGGGTTAGCATTAAGTTTAGGGTTAGTGTTACGGTTAGGGTTATGGTAAGCGTAAAGGTTAGGGTTAGGGTTAGTGTTAGGGTTACGGTTAGGGTAAGGGTTAGGGTTAGGGTTAGGGGAAGGGTTAGAGTTAGGGTTAGGTGTTACGATTAGGGTTAGGGTTAGGGTTAGGGTAAGGGTAAGGGTTAGGGTTAGGGTTAGAGTTAGGGAAAGGGTTAAGGTTAGGGGTTAGGGTTAGGGTTAAGGTTAGAGTAAGTGTTAGGTTTAGGGTTTGGGTTAGGTTTAGGGTTAGGGTAAGGGTTTCGGTTAGGGTTGGGGTTGGGTTAGGTTTAGGGTTAGGGTAAGAGTTAGGGTAAGGGTTAGGGTTAGGGTAAGGGTAAGTGTTAGGGTTAGGGTTAGGATTAGGGTTATGGTAAGGGTTAGGGTTAGGGTTAGGTTTAGGGTTCGGGTTATGTTTAGGGTTAGGGTTAGGGTAAGGGTAAGTGTTAGGGTTGGGTTTGGGGTTACGGTAAGTGTTATGTTTAGGGTTAGGGTTAGGGTAAGTGTAAGTGTTAGGGTTAGGGTTAGGATTAGGTTTAGGGTTAGGGTAAGTGTTAGGGTAAGGGTTAGGGTTGGGGTTAAGTTTACAGTTCGGGTTAAGGTTAGGGTTAGGGTTAGGTTAAGGGTAAGGGTTATGTTAGGGTTAGGGTTATGGAAAGTGTTAGGATTAGGTTTAGGGTTAGGTTTAGTGTTAGGATTAGGAGTTAGGGTTAGGGTTAGGGTTAGACTTAGGTTTAGGCTTAGGGTTAGGGTAAGGGTTAGGGTTAGGGTTAGGATTAGGGTTAGGGTTAGGGTTAGGGTAAGTGTAAGGTTTAGGGTTAGGGTTAGGGATAGCGTTAAGGTTACGGTTAGGGTTAAGGTTAGGTTTAGGTTTAGGTTTTGGGTAAGGGTAAGGGTTAGAATTAGGGTTAGGGTTAGGTTTTGGGAAAGGGTTAGTGTTAGGGTTAGGGTTGGAGTTAGGTTTAGGTTTAGGGTTAGGGTTAGGGTAAGGGTAAGGGTTAGGGTTAGGGTTAGGTTTAGGGTTAGGGTAAAGATAAGGTTTAGGATTAGGGTTAGGTTTATTGTTAGGGTTAGGTTTTGGGAAAGGGTTAGTGTTAGGGTTAGGGTTGGAGTTAGGTTTAGGTTTAGGGTTAGGGTGAGGGTAAGGGTAAGGGTTAGGGTTAGGGTTAGGGTTAAGATTAGTGTTACGGTTAGAGTGAGGGTAAGGGTAAGGGTTAGAGTTAGGGTTAGGTTTAGGGTTATGGAAAGGGTAAGGGTTAAGGTTAGGGTTAGGGTTAGGTTTAGGGTAAGGTTTAAGGTTAGGGTTAGGGTTAGGTTCACGGTTAGCATTAAGGTTATGTTTAGGTTTAGGGTAAGGGTAAGGTTTAGGGTTAGGGTTAGAGTTAGGGTTTGGGTTAGGGGTAGGGTTACGGTTAGGTTTAGGGTTCGGGTTAGGGTAATTTTAATGGTTAGGGTTAGTGTTAGTGTTAGGGTTAGTGTTAGGGTAAGGGTTAGGGTTAGGGATAGGGGTTAGGGTTAGGGTTAGGGTAAGGGTTAGCATTAAGGTTAGGGTTAGGGTTAGGGTTAGGGTAAGAGTAAGGGTTAGGGTTATGGTTAGTGTTAGGGTTAGGGTTAGGGTAAGTGTTAGGGTTAGGGTTAGGGGAAGGGTTAGGGTTAGGGTTAGGTGTTAGGGTTAGGGTTATGGTTAGAGTTAGGGTTAGGGTTAGGGTTTGGGTTAGGTTTAGGGTTAGGGTAAGAGTTAGGTTTAGGGTAAGTGTTAGGGTTAGGGTTAGGGTTAGGTTCAGTGTTAGCATTAAGGTTATGTTTAGGTTTAGGGTAAGGGTAAGTGTTAGGGTTGGGGTTAGGAGTTAGGGTTAGGGTTAGTGTTAAGGCTAGGTTTACCGTTATGGTTAGGGCAAGGGTAAGGTTTAGGGTTCAGCTTATGGTTAGTATTAAGGTAAGGGTTGGGGTAAGGGTAAGGGTTAGGGTTAGGGTTAGAGTTAGGGTTAGGTTTAAGGTTAGGGTTCGGGAAAGGGTAAGGGTTAGTGTTAGGGTTAGGGTTAGGTTTAGGGTAAGGGTTAGGTTTAGGGTTAGGTCTTCGGGTTAGGGTTAAGGTTAAAGTTAGGGTAAGGGTTAGGTTTAGGGTAAGGGTAAGGGTTAGGGTTAGGGATAGGGTTACGGTAAGGGTTAGCGTTAGGGGTTAGGGTTAGGGTTAGTGTTAGGGTAAGTGTTAGGGTTAGTGTTTGGGTTTGGGTTATGTTTAGGGTAAGGGTTAGGGTTAGGGTTTGGGTTAGGGTAAGTGTAAGTGTTAGGGTTAGGGTTAGGGTAAGGGTTAGGGTAAGGGTTAGGGTTGGGGTTAAGTTTACAGTTCGGGTTAAGGTTAGGGTTAGGATTAGGTTAAGGGTAAGGGTTATGTTAGGGTTAGGGTTACGGAAAGTGTTAGGATTAGGTTTAGGGTTAGGGTTAGTGTTAGGATTAGGAGTTAGGGTTAGGGTTAGGGTTAGACTTAGGTTTAGGGTTAGGGTTAGGGTAAGGGTTAGGGTTAGGGTTAGGATTAGGGTTAGGGTTAGGGTTAGGGTAAGTGTAAGGTTTAGGGTTAGGGTTAGGGATAGCGTTAAGTTTACGGTTAGGGTTAAGGTTAGGTTTAGGTTTAGGTTTAGGGTAAGGGTAAGGGTTAGAATTAGGGTTAGGGTTAGGTTTTGGGAAAGGGTTAGTGTTAGGGTTAGGGTTGGAGTTAGGTTTAGGTTTAGGGTTAGGGTTAGGGTAAGGGTAAGGGTTAGGGTTAGGGTTAGGTTTAGGGTTAGGGTAAAGATAAGGTTTAGGATTAGGGTTAGGTTTAGGGTAAGGGTAAGGGTTAGGGTTATGGTTAGGGTTAGGGTTAGGGTTGGTGTTAGGTTTAGGTTTAGGGTTAGGGTTAGGGTAAGGGTTAGGGTTAGGGTTAGGGTTAGGTTTAGGCATATGGGAAGGTTAGGGGTTAGGGTTAGGGTTAGAGTTAGTTTTAGGTTTAGGGTTAGGGTTAGGGTGAGGGTAAGGGTAAGGGTTAGGGTTAGGGTTAGGGTTAAGATTAGTGTTACGGTTAGAGTGAGGGTAAGGGTAAGGGTTAGAGTTAGGGTTAGGTTTAGGGTTATGGAAAGGGTAAGGGTTAAGGTTAGGGTTAGGGTTAGGTTTAGGGTAAGGTTTAAGGTTAGGGTTAGGGTTAGGTTCACGGTTAGCATTAAGGTTATGTTTAGGTTTAGGGTAAGGGTAAGGTTTAGGGTTAGAGTTAGAGTTAGGGTTAGGGTTAGGGGTAGGGTTACGGTTAGGTTTAGGGTTCGGGTTAGGGTAATTTTAATGGTTAGGGTTAGTGTTAGTGTTAGGGTTAGTGTTAGGGTAAGGGTTAGGGTTAGGGATAGGGGTTAGGGTTAGGGTTAGGGTAAGGGTTAGCATTAAAGTTAGGGTTAGGGTTAGGGTTAGGGTAAGAGTAAGGGTTAGGGTTATGGTTAGTTTTAGGGTTAGGGTTAGGGTAAGTGTTAGGGTTAGGGTTAGGGGAAGGGTTAGGGTTAGGGTTAGGTGTTAGGGTTAGGGTTATGGTTAGAGTTAGGGTTAGGGTTAGGGTTTGGGTTAGGTTTAGGATTAGGGTAAGAGTTAGGTTTAGGGTAAGTGTTAGGGTTAGGGTTAGGGTTAGGTTCAGTGTTAGCATTAAGGTTATGTTTAGGTTTAGGGTAAGGGCAAGTGTTAGGGTTGGGGTTAGGAGTTAGGGTTAGGGTTAGTGTTAAGGCTAGGTTTACCGTTATGGTTAGGGCAAGGGTAAGGTTTAGGGTTCAGCTTATGGTTAGTATTAAGGTAAGGGTTGGGGTAAGGGTAAGGGTTAGGGTTAGGGTTAGAGTTAGGTTTAAGGTTAGGGTTCGGGAAAGGGTAAGGGTTAGTGTTAGGCTTAGGGTTAGGTTTAGGGTAAGGGTTAGGTTTAGGGTTAGGTCTTCGGGTTAGGGTTAAGGTTAAAGTTAGGGTAAGGGTTAGGTTTAGGGTAAGGGTAAGGGTTAGGGTAAGGGATAGGGTTACGGTAAGGGTTAGCGTTAGGGGTTAGGGTTAGGGTTAGTGTTAGGGTAAGTGTTAGGGTTAGTGTTTGGGTTTGGGTTATGTTTAAGGTAAGGGTTAGGGTTAGGGTTTGGGTTAGGTTTAGGGTTAGGGTAAGAGTTAGGTTTAAGGTTAGATTTAGGGTAAGGGTTAGGGTTAGGGTTAGGGTTTGGTTTAGGGTTAGGGTTAGGGTAAGGGTAAGGGTTAGGGTTACGGTTAGGATTAGGTTTAGGTTAAGGGTAAGTGTTAGGGTTAGGGTTAGGGTTACGTTTAGGTTTAGGGTTAGGGTAAGGGTTAGGGTTGGGGTTAGGTTTACGGTTAAGGTAAGAGTTAGGTTTAGGGTTAGATTTAGGGAATGGGTTAGGGTTAGAGTTAGAGTAAGGGTTAATGTTAGGGTAAGGGTAAGGGTTAGGGTTAGGGATAGGGTTACGGTAAGGGTTAGGGTTAGGGGTTAGGGTTAGGGTTAGTGTTAGGGTAAGGGTTTGGGTAGGGTTATGGTTAGGGTATGGGTTAGGGTTAGGGTAAGGGTAAGGGTTAGGGTTAGGGTTAGGGTTAGGTTTAGGGTAAGGGTAAGTGTTAGGGTTAGGGTTAGGGTTAGGGTTAGGGTTATTTTTAGGGATAGGGTAAGGGTTAGGGTTGGGGTTAGGTTTACGTTTCGGGTTAAGGTTAGGGTTAGGGTTAGGTTAAGGGTAAGGGTTATGTTAGGGTTAGGGTTACGGAAAGTGTTTCGATTAGGTTTAGTGTTAGGGTTAGGGTTAGGGTTAGGAATTAGGGTTAGGGTTAGGGTTAGACAGGTTTAGGGTTAGGGTTAGGGTAAGGGTTAGGGTTAGGGTTAGGATTACGGTTAGGGTTAGGGTAAGTGTAAGGGTTAGGGTTAGGTTTAGGGATAGCGTTAAGGTTACGGTTAGGGTTAAGGTTAGGTTTAGGGTTAGCTTTAGGGTAAGGGTAAGGGTTAGAATTAGGGTTAGGGTTAGGTTTTGGGAAAGGTTTAGTGTTAGGGTTCGGGTTGGAGTTAGGTTTAGGTTTAGGGTTAGTGTTAGGGTAAGGGTAAGGGTTAGTGTTAGGGTTAGGTTTAGGCATATGGTAAGGTTAGGGGTTAGGGTTAGGGTTACAGTTAGGTTTAGGTTTAGGGTTAGGGTTAGGGTGAGGGTAAGGGTAAGGGTTAGGGTTAGGGTTAGGGTTAAGGTTAGTGTTACGGTTAGAGTGAGGGTAAGGGTAAGTGTTAGGGTTAGGGTTAGCGTAAGTGTTAAGGTTTAGGGTTAGGTTTAGGGTGAGGGTAAGGTTAAGGGTTAGGGTTAGGATTAGGGTTAGGGTTAGGGTTAGGTTTAGGCATATGGTAAGGTTAGGGTTTAGGGTTAGGGTTAAGGTTAGGTTTATGTTTAGGGTTAGGGTTAGGGTGAGGGTAAGGTTAAGGGTTAGGGTTAGGGTTAGGGTTAGCGTTAGTGTTAAGGTTTAGGGTTAGGTGTAGGGTGAGGGTAAGGTTAAGGGTTAGGGTTAGGATTAGGGTTAGGGTTAGGGTTAGGTTTAGGCATATGGTAAGGTTAGGGTTTAGGGTTAGGGTTAAGGTTAGGTTTATGTTTAGGGTTAGGGTTAGGGTGAGGGTAAGGTTAAGGGTTAGGGTTAGGGTTAGGGTTAGGGTTAAGGTTAGTGTTACGGTTAGAGTGAGGGTAAGGGTAAGGGTTAGAGTTAGGGTTAGGTTTAGGGTTAGGGAAAGGGTAAGGGTTAGGTTACAGTTAGGGTTAGGTTTAGGGTAAGGGTTAAGGTTAGGGTTAGGGTTAGGTTCAGGGTTAGCATTAAGGTTATGTTTAGTTTTAGGGTATGGGTAAGGGTTAGGGTTAGGGTTAGAGTTAGGGTTTGGGTTAGGGGTAGGGTCAGGGTTAGGTTTAGGGTTAGGGTTAGCGTAATTTTAATGGTTAGGGTTAGTGTTAGTGTTTGGTTTAGGGTTAGGGTAAGGGTTAGGGTTAGGGATAGGGGTTAGGGTTAGGGTTAGGGTTAGCATTAAGTTTTGGGTTAGTGTTAGGGTTAGGGTTAGGGTAAGGGTAAGGGTTAGGGTTAGGGTTAGTGTTAGGTTTAGGGTTAGGGTAAGGGTTAGGGTTAGGGTTAGGGGAAGGGTTAGGGTTAGGGTTAGGTGTTACGTTTAGGGTTAGGGTTAGGGTAAGGGTAAGGGTTAGGGTTAGGGTTAGAGTTAGGGAAAGGTTTAGGGTTAGGGGTTAGGGTTAGGGTTAGTGTTAGGGTTAGAGTAAGTGTTAGGTTTGGGTTTGGGTTAGGTTTACGGTTAGGGTAAGGATTACGGTTAGGGTTGGGGTTGGGTTAGGGTTAGGGTTAGGGTAAGAGTTAGGGTAAGGGTTAGGGTTAGGGTAAGGGTAAGTGTTAGGGTTAGGGTTAGGATTAGGGTTTGGGTAAGAGTTAGGGTTAGGGTTAGTTTTAGGGTTAGGGTTAGGGTTAGGGTTAGGGTTAGGGTAAGGGTAAGGTTTAGGGTTGGGGTTAGGGTTACGGTAAGTGTTAGGGTTAGGTTTAGGGTTAGGGTTAGTGTTTGGGGAAGGGTAAGGTTTAGGGTCTGGGTTAGGTTAGGGTTAGGGTTAGGGTTAGGTTTAGGGTTAGGTTTAGGGTTAGGGTAGGGTTAGGTTTAGGTTTAGGGTTAGCGTTAGGGGTTAGGGTTAGGGTTAGCGTTAGGTTTAGGGTCAGGGTTTGGGTAAGGGTAAGGGTTAGGTTTAGGGTTAGGATTAGGTTTAGGGTTAGGGTAAGGGTTAGGGTAAGTGTTAGGTTTAGGGTTGGGGTTAGGGTGAGGAGTAGGTGAAGGGTAAGGGTAAGGGTTAAGGTTAGGGTTAGGGTTCCATTCAGGGTTAGCATTAAGGTTATGTTTAGGTTTAGGGTAAGGGTAATGGTTAGGGTTAGGGTTAGAGTTAGGGTTAGGGTTAGGGGTAGGGTTAGGGTTAGGGTAATTTCAATGGTTAGGTTTAGTGTTAGTGTTAGGGTTAGGGTTAGGGTAAGAGTTAGGTTTAGGGATAGGGGTTAGGGTTAGGTTTAGGGTAAGGGTTAGCATTAAGGTTAGGGTTAGAGTTAGGTTTAGGGTAAGGGTAAGGGTTAGGGTTAGGTTTAGTGTTAGGGTTAGGGTTAGGGTAAGGGTTAGGGTTAGGGTTAGGGTTAGGGGAAGGGTTAGGGTTAGGTTTAGGTTTAGGTTCAGTGTTAGCATTAAGGTTATGTTTAGGTTTAGGTTAAGGGTAAGAGTTAGGGCTAGGGTAAAGGTTAGGGTTAGGGTTAGGTGTTAGGGTTAGGGTTAAGGTTAAAGTTAGGGGAAGGTTTAGGGTTAGGGTAAGGGTAAGGGTTAGGGTTAGGGATAGGTTTACGGTAAGGGTTAGCGTTAGGGGTTAAGGTTAGGGTTAGTGTTAGGGTAAGTGTTAGGGTTAGTGTTTGGGTTAGGGTTATGTTTAGGGTAAGGTTTAGGGTTAGGGTTTGGGTTAGGTTTAGGGTTAGGGTAAGAGTTAGGTTTAGGGTTAGATTTAGGGTAAGGTTTAGGGTTAGGTTAAGGGGAAGTGTTAGGGTTAGGATTAGGTGTTAGGGTTAGGGTTAGGGTTAGAGTTAGGGTAAGGGTTAGGGTTAGGGTAAGGGTAAGGGTTAGGGTTAGGGATAGGGTTATGAAAAGTGTTAGGGTTAGGGGTTAGGGTTAGGGTTAGTGTTAGGGTAAGGGTTAGGGTTAGGATTTGGGTTAGGGTTATGTTTAGGGTAAGGGTTAGGGTTAGGGTTAGGGTTTGGTTAAGGGTTAGGGTTAGGGTAAGGGTAAGGGTTAGGGTTAGGGTTAGGGTTAGGTTTAGGGTAAGGGTAAGTGTTAAGGTTAGGGTTAGGGTTAGGTTTAGGTTTAGGGTTAGGTAAGGGTTAGGGTTGGGTTTAGGTTTACAGTTAGGGTAAGAGTGAGGTTTAGGGTTAGATTTAGGGTAAGGGTTAGGGTTAGTGTTAGGGTAAGGGTTAGGGTTAGGGTTAGGTGTTAGTGTTAGTGTTAGGGTTAGAGTTAGGGTAAGGGTTAGGTTTAGGGTAAGGGTTAGGGTTAGGTGTTAGGGTTGGGGTTAGGTTTAGGGTTAGGTTTAGGGTAAGGGTAAGGGTTAGGGTTAGGGTTAGGGTTAGTGTGAAGGTTTAGGGTTAGAGTTAGGGTGACGGTAAGGGTAAGTGTTAGGGTTAGGGTTAGGGTTAGTGTTAAGGTTTAGGGTTAGGGTTAGGGTAAGGTTAATGGTTAGGGTTAGGATTAGGGTTAGGTTTAGGGTTAGGGTTAGGTTTAGGCATATGGTAAGGTTAGGATTTAGGGTTAGGTTTAAAGTTAGGTTTACGTTTAGGATTAGGGTTAGGGTAAGGTAAGGGTTAGGGTTAAGGTTAGGGTTAGGGTTAGGGATAGGGTTAGGGTAAGGTTTAGGGTAAGGGTAAGGTTTAGGTTTAGGGTTAGGGATAGGTTTAGGGTTAGGTTTATGCTAAGGATTAGGTTTAGGGTTAGGGTAAATTTTAGGCTTAGGGTTAGGTTTAGCATTAAGGTTAGGGTTAGGATTAGGTTAAGGGTAAGGGTTAGGGGTTAGGGTTAGGGTTAGGGTTAGGTTTAGGGTTTGGGTTAGGGTTAGGGTTAGGGTAAGGGTTAGGGTTAGGGTTAGGGAAAGGTTATGGTCAGGGTTAGGGTTAGGTTTAGGGTAGTGGTTAGGGTTCGGGTTAGGGTGAGGGTTAGGGTAAGGGTTAGGTTTAATGTTAGTGTTAGCATTAAGGTTACGGTTAGGGTTAGCGTAAGGGTAAGGGTTAGGGTTAGGTTTAGGGTCAGGGGTTAGGGTTAGGGTTAGCGTTAGGGTTAGTGTAAGGGTTAGGGTGAAGGTTAGGGTTAGGGTTAGAGTTAGGGTAAGGGTAAGTGTTAGGGTTAAGGTTATGGTTGGGTTAGGGTTAGGATTAGGGTTAGGGTTAGGGTTACTGTTAGGGTTAGGGTTAGGGTTAGGGTTAGGTTTAGGGTAAGGGTTAGGGTTAGGGTTAGGGTTAGGTTCAGTGTTAGCATTAAGGCTATGTTAAGGTTTAGGGTAAGGGTAAGGTTTATGGTTAGGTTAAGGATAAGTGTTAGGGTTAGGGTTAGTGTTGGGGTTAGTGTAAGGG
>JANJXV010000080.1:2335000-2347500 GCA_024803745.1 Megascapheus bottae
TAGGGTTAGGGTAAGGGTAAGGGTTAGGGTTAGGGTTAGAGTAAGTGTTAGGTTTAGGGTTTGGGTTAGGTTTAGGGTTAGGGTAAGAGTTAGGGTAAGGGTTAGGGTTAGAGTAAGGGTAAGTGTTAGGGTTAGGGTTACGATTAGGGTTAAGGTAAGGGTTAGGGTTAGGGTTAGGTTTAGGGTTCGGGTTAAGGTTAGGGTTAGGGTTAGGGTAAGGGTACGGGTTAGGGTTGGGGTTAGGGTTACGGTAAGTGTTAGGTTTAGGATTAGGGTTAGGGATAGAGTTTGGGGAAGGGTAAGGTTTAGGGTCTGGGTTAGGTTAGGGTTAGGGTTAGGGTTAGGTTTAGGGTTAGGTTTAGGTTTAGGGTAGGGTTAGGTTTAGAGTTAGGGTTAGAGTTAGGGGTTAGGGTTAGGGTTAGCGTTAGGTTTAGGGTCAGGGTTAGGGTAAGGGTAAGTGTTAGGTTTAGGGTTAGGATTAGGTTTAGGGTTAGGGTTAGGGTTAGGGTAAGGGTTAGGTTTAGGGTTGGGGTTAGGGTTAGGAACAGGGGAAGCGTAAGGGTTAGGGTTAGGGTTAGCGTTAGGTTTAGGGTCAGGGTTAGGGTAAGGGTAAGTGTTAGGTTTAGGGTTAGGATTAGGTTTAGGGTTAGGGTTAGGGTTAGGGTAAGGGTTAGGTTTAGGGTTGGGGTTAGGGTTAGGAACAGGGGAAGCGTAAGGGTTAGGGTTAGGGTTAGGGTTAGGGTAAGGTTTAGGCTTAGGGTTAGGGTTAGGTTTAGGGTTGGGGTTAAGGTTAGGGTTAGCGTTAGGGTAAGGGTTAGGGTTAGGGTTAGGGTTAGGGTTAGGGTAAGGTAAGGGTAAGGCTTAGGGTTAGGGATAGCGTTAAGTTTACGGTTAGGGTTAGGGTTAGGTTTAGGGTTAGGTTTAGGATAAGGGTAAGGGTTAGGATTAGGGTTAGGGTTAGGTTTTGGGAAAGGGTTAATTTTAGGGTTAGGGATGGAGTAAGGTTTAGGTTTAGGGTTAGGGTTAGGGTAAGAGTAAGGGTTAGGGTTAGGGTTAGGCTTATGGTTAGGGTTAGGGTAAGGTTTAGGATTAGGGTTAGGGTAAGGGTAAGGGTTAGGGTTAGGTTTAGGGGTAGGTTTAGGGTTAGGGTTAGGGTTAGGGTACGGATAAGGGTTAGGGTTACTGTTAGTGTTAGGATTAGGGTTAGGGTAAAGGTTAGGGTTAGGGATAGGGGTAAGGGTTAGGGTTAGTGTTAGGCTTATCATTAAGTTTAGGGTTAGGGTTAGGGTTAGGGTTAGGGGAAGTGGAAGGGTTAGGGTTAGGGGTAGTGTTAGTGTTAGGGTTAGGGTAAGGTTAAGGGTTAGGGTTAGGGTAAGGGTTAGGGTTAGGTTTAGGTGTTAGGGTTAGGGTTATGGTTAGAGTTAGGGTAAGGGTTAGGTTTAGGGTAAGGTTAAGCGTTAGGGTTTGGGTTAGGGTTAGGGTAAGGGTTATGGTTAGGGTTTAGGGTTAGGTTTAGGTGAGGGTAAGGGTTAGGGTTAGGGTTTGGCTTAGGTTTAGGGTTAGGGTTAGGGTTATGGTTAGTGTAAGTGTTAGTGTTAGTGTTAGTGTTAGGGTTAGGGTTCAGTTAGGGTTAGGGTTAGGGTAAGGGTAAGGTTAGGGTTAGGGTAAGGGTAAGGTTTAGGGTTAGGGTTAGGGTTAGGGGTTATGGTTATGGTTAGGTTTAGGGTTAAGGTAAGGGTAAGTGTTAGGGTTAGGGTTAGGGTTAGGGTAAGCGTTAGGGTTAGTTTTAGGTAAGAGTAAGGTTTAGGGTTATGGTTAGGATTACGGTTATGTGTAGGGTAAGGGTAAGGGTAAGGGTTAGAGTTAGGTTTGGGGTTAGCGTTAAGATAAGGATAAGGGTTAGGAATAGGGTTAGGTTCAGGGTTAGGGTTACGGTTAGGGTTAGGGTAAGGGTAAGGGTGAGGGTTAACGTTAGGTTTAGGGCTAGGGTTAGGGGTAGGGTTAGGGTAAGGATTAGGGGTGGGTAAGGGTTAGGTTTAGGGTTAGGTTTAGGTTTAGGTTTATGGTTAGGTTAAGGGTTAGTGTTAGGTTTAGGGTAAGGGTTAGGGTTAGGGTTGGGATTAGGGTAGAGGTAAGGGTGAGAGTTAGGGTTAGGGTCAGGGTTAGGGGTTAGGTTTAGGGTTAGGGTTAGGGTAAGTGTTATGGTTAGGGTTAGGGTTAGGGTAAGGGTAAGGGCTAGGGTTAGGGTTAGGTTTAGGGTTAGGGTTAGGGTTAGGGTAAAGGAAAGTGTTAGGGTTATGGTTAGGTTTTGTTTTGAAATTAGGATAAGGGTAAGGGATAGGGTTAGGCTTAGGGTTAGGGGTTAGGGTTAGGGTTAGGTTTAGGGTTAGGGTTAGGGTTAGGTTTAGGGTAAAGGTTAGGATTAGGGTTAGGTTTAGGGTAAGGTAAGGGTTAGGGGTAAGGTTAGGGTTAGGGTTAGGGATAGGGTTAGGGTAAGGTTTAGCGTTAGTGTAAGATTTAGGTGTTATGGTTATGGTTAGGGTTAGGGTTAGGGTAAGGGTTAGGGTTAGGGTTAGGCTTAAGGTAAGGGTAAGGGTTAGGGTTAGGGTTAGGGTTAGGTGTTAGGGTTAGGGTTAGGGTTAGGGTAAGGGTAAGGGTTAGGGTTACTGTTAGGGTTAGGGTAAGGGTAAGGGTTAGGGTTAGGCTTAGTGTTAGGGTTAGGGTTAGGGTTAAAGTAAGGATTAGTCTTAGGGTTAGGGTTAGGTTTAGGGTTGAGGTTAAGGTTAGGGTTAGCGTTAGGGTAAGGGTAAGGGTTAGGGTTAGGGTTAGGGTGAAGAATAGGGTTAGGGTTAGGATTAGGTTTAGGGTTATGGTAAGGGTAAGGGTTAGGGTTAGGGATAGAGTTAGGTTTAGGTTTAGGGTTAGGGTTAGGGTAAGGTTAAGGGTTAGGTTTAGGGTTAATGTTAGGTTAGGGTTAGGATTAGGGTTAGGGTTACTGTTTGGTTTAGGGATATGGTAACGTTAAGGGTTAGGGTTAGGGTTAGGGTTAGGTTTAGGATTAGGGTTAGGGTAGGGTAGGGTGAGGGAAGGGTTAGGTTTACGGTTAGGGATAGGGTTACGGTTAGTGTTAGGTTTAGGGAAAGGGTAAGGGTTAGGTTTAGGGTAAGGTTAAGGTTAGGGTAAGGTTTAGGTTCAGGGTTCGCATTAAGGTTATGTTTAGGTTTAGGGTTAGGGTAAGAGTTAGGGTTAGAGTTAGGGTTAAGGGTAGGGTTAGGGTTAGGTTTAGGGTTAGAGTTAGAGTAAGGGTAATGGTTAGGGTTAGTGTTAGTTTTAGGGTTAGGGTTAGTGTAAAGGTTAGGCTTAGGGATAGGGGTTAGGGTTAGGGTTAGGGTTAGCATTAAGGTTAGGGTTAGGGTTAGGATTAGGGTTAGGGTTAGGTGAAGGTTAAGGTTTAGGGTTAGGTTTAGTGTTAGGGTTAGGGTTAGGGTAAGGGTTAGGGTTAGGATTAGGGTAAGGGTTAGGGTTAGGGTTAGGTGTTAGGGTTAGGGTTAGGGTTAGGTGTTAGGGGTAGGGTTTGGGTTAGGGTTAGGTAAGGGTAAGGGTTAGGGTTCGGGTTAGAGTTTGAGTTATGGTTAGGGTTAGGTTTAGGGTTAGTGTTTATTGTTATTGTTAGGTAAGGGTTACGATTGGGTTAGGCTTAGGGAAAGGGTAAGGGTTAGGGTTAGGGTTAGAATTAAGGTTAGGGTTAGGGTTATGGTAAGGGTTAGGTTTAGGGTTAGGGCTAGCATTAAGTTTAGGGTTAGGTTTAGGGTAAGAGTAAGGGTTAGAATTAGGATTAGGGTTAGGTTTAGGGGTTAGGGTGAAGGTTAGGGTTAGGGTTAGGGTTAGGTTTAGGGTTAGGATTAGGGTAAGGGTAAGGGTTAGGGTTAGGGTTAGGGTTAGATTAGGGTTAGGGTTAGTGTTAGGTTTAGGGTTAGGATTAGGGTAAGGGTAAGGGTTAGGGTTAGGGTTAGGGTTAGATTAGGGTTAGAGTTAGGGTTAGTGTTAGGGGTTAGGGTTAGTGTTAGGGTTAGGGTTAGGATTAGGGTAAGGGTAAGGATTAGGGTTAGGGTTAGGGTTAGGGTTAGATTACGGTTAGGATTAGGGTTAGTGTTAGGGGTTAGGGTTAGGGTTAGGGTTAGGGTAAGGGTTAGGTTTATGGGTTAGGTTTAGGGTTAGGTTTAGGGTAATGGTTAGGGTTAGTGTTAGGGTAAGTTTTAGGGTTAGGGTTAGCGTTAGGGTTAGGGTAAGTGTAAGGGTTAAAGTTAGGTTTAGCTTTGGGGTTAAGGTTACGGATAGGGTTAGAGTAAGGGTCAGGGTTAGGGTTAGGGTAAGGGTTAGGGTTAGGTATAGGGTTAGGGTAAGGGTAAGGGTTAGATTAGGGTTAGGGTTAGGGTTAGGGGTTAGGGTTAGGGTAAGTGTTAGGGCTAGTGTAAGGTTTAGGTTTGGGTTAGGATTGGTGTTAGGGTTAGGGTTAGGGTTAAGTTTAGTGGTTAGGGTAAGGATAAGTTTTAGGGTTAGGGTTAAGGTTAGGGTTAGGGTAAGGGCTAGGGTTAGGGTTAGGGTTAGGGTTAGGGGAAGGGTACGTGGTAGGGTTAGGGTTAGGCTTAGGGAAAGGGTAAGGTTTAGGGTTAGTGTTAGCGTTAGGGTTAGGGTAAGGGTAAGGTTTAGAGTTAGGTTTAGCTTTGGGGTTAAGGTTACGGTTAGGGTTATAGTAAGGGTCAGGGTTAGGGTTAGGGTTAGGGTAAGGGTTACGGTTAGGGATAGGGTTAGGGTAAGTGTACGGGTTAGATTAGGGTTAGGGTTAGGGTCAGGGTTAGGGGTTAGGGTTAGGGTAAGTGTCAAGGCTAGTGTAAGGTTTAGGTTTGGGTTAGGATTGGGGTTAGGGTTAGGGTTAGGGGTTAGGGTTAGGGTTAGTGTTAGGTTTAGTGTTAGGGTAAGGGTAAGGGTTAGGGTTAAGGTTAATGTTAGGGTTAGGGTTAGGGGTAGGGTTAGGGTAAGGGAAAGTGTTAGGGTTAGGGTTAGGGTTAGGGTTAGGGTTAGAGATAGGGTTAGGTTAGGGTAAGGGTTAGGGTTAGGGTTAGGTTTATCGTTAAGGTTAGGGTTAGGGTTAGGGTAAGGGTAAGAGTTAGGTTCAGGGTTAGGGTTCGCGTCGGTGGATAGGGTTAGGGTTAGGGTTGGGGTTAGGTTTAGAGTTAGGGTTAGGGTAAGGGTAAGGGTTAGGTTAGGTTTAGGGTTACGTTTAGCGTTAGGGTTAGGGTAAGGGTAACGATTAGGGTTAGGTTTAGGGTTAGAGTTATGGTTAGGGTTAGGTTTAGGGTTAGGGTTAGGGTTAGGGTAAGGTAAGGGTTAGGATTGGGTTAGGCTTAGGGAAAGGATAAGGGTTAGGGTTAGGGTTAGGTTTAGGGTTAGCATTAAGGTTAGGGTTAGGGTTAGGGTAAGGGTTAGGGTTAGGGTTAGGGCTAGCATTAAGTTTAAGGTTAGGTTTAGGGTAACAGTAAGGGTTGGAGTTAGGATTAGGGTTAGGTTTACGGGTTAGGGTGAAGGTTAGGGTTAGGGTTAGGGTTTGGTTTAGGGTTAGGATTAGTGTAAGGGTAAGGGTTAGGGTTAGGTTTAGGGTTAGGGTTAGATTAGGGTTAGGATTAGGGTTAGTGTTAGGGGTTAGGTTTAGGGTTTGGGTTAGGGTAAGGGTCAGGGTTAGGGGTTAGGGTTAGGGTTAGGTTTAGGGTAATGGTTAGGGTTAGGGTTAGGGTAAGTTTTAGGGTTAGGGTTAGCGTTAGATTTAGGTAAGTGTAAGGGTTAGAGTTAGGTTTAGCTTTTGGGTTAAGGTTATGGATAGGGTTAGAGTAAGGGTCAGGGTTAGGGTTAGGGTTAGGATAAGGGTTAGGGTTAGGTATAGGGTTAGGGTAAGGGTAAGGGTTAGATTAGGGTTAGGGTTAGGGTTAGGGGTTACGGTTAGGGTAAGTGTTAGGGCTAGTGTAAGGTTTAGGTTTGGGTTCGGATTGGTGTTAGGGTTAGGGTTAGGGTTAGGGTTAAGGTTAGGGTTAGGGTAAGGGTAGGGTTAGGTTTGGGTTAGGATTAGGGTTAGGGTTAGAGTTAGGGTTATGGAAAGGGTAAGGGTTAGGGTTAGGGTTAGGGTTAAGGTAATGGTTAGGGTTAGGGTTAGGTTTAGGGTAAGGGTAAGGGTAAGGTTTAGGGTAAGGTTAGGGTTAGGTTTAGGGTAAGGGTAAGGGTTAGGGTTAGGGTTAGGGTTAGGTTTAGGGTAAGAGCAAGTGTTAGAGTTAGGCTTAGGGTTACGTTAAGGCTTAGGATTAGGGTTAGGGTAATGGTTAGGGTTAGGGTTAGGATTACAGTGAGTGTTAGGGTTAGGGTTAGTGTTAGGGATTATTGTTTGTGTTAGGGTTAGTGTTAGGGTTAGTGTTAGGGTAATGGTTAGGGTTAGGGTTAGGGTTAGGGTTAAGTTTTGTGTTAGGTAAGGGTAAGTGTTAGGGTTAGGGTTAGGGTAGGGCAAGCATTATGGTTAGGGTTAGGGTTAGGGTAAGTGTAAGTGTTAGGGTTAGGGTTAGGGTTAGGGTTACGGTAAGGGTAAAGTTTAGGGTTAGGATAAGTGTTAGGGTTAGGGTTAGGGTTATGGTAAGGGTTAGGATTAGGGTTAGGTTTAGGGTTACGGTATGGGTAGGTGTTAGGGTAAGGGTTAGGTTTAGGATTAGGGTTAGGTAAGGGTAAGCGTTTGGGTTAGGGTTAGGGTTAGGGAAAGGTTTAGACTTAGGGTTAGCTTTAGGATTAGGGTTAGGGTAAGGGTAAGGGTTAGGGTTAGGGTTAAGGTAAGGGTAAGGATAAGGGTTAGGGTTAGGGTTAGGGTTACGGTATGGGTAAGTGTTAGGGTTAGGGTTAGGGTTAGTGTTAGGGTAAGGGTAAGGGTTACATATTGGGTTAGGGTTAGGGTTAGGGGTTAGGGTTAGGGTTAGGATTAAGGTTAAGTTTAGGGTTCGGGTTAGGGTAAGGGTAAGGGTTAGGTTTAGGGTTAGGTTTAGGGTTAGGGTAAGGGTAAGTGTTAGGGTTAGGGTTAGGGTTAGGGTAAGGGTAAAGGTTACAGTTAGGGTTAGGGTTAGGGTTAGGGGTTAGGGTTAGGGTTAGGGTTAGGTTTAGGGTTAGGGTTAGGGTTAGGGTAAGGGTACGGGTTAGGTTTAGGGTTCTGGTTAGGGTTAAACTTACGTTAGGGTTAGGGTTAGGTTTAGGGTTAGGGTTAGGGAAAGGGTAAGGGTTAGGCTAAGGGTTAGGTTTAGGGTTAGGATAGGGTAAGGATTAGGGTTAGAGTTAGGGTTTGAATAAGGGTTAGGATTTGGCTTAGGGTTAACATTGAGGTTAGGTTTAGGGTTAGGGTAAGGGTAAGGGTTAGGGTTAGGGTTAAGGTAAGGGTAAGGATAAGGGTTAGGGTTAGGGTTAGGGTTACGGTATGGGTAAGTGTTAGGGTTAGGGTTAGGGTTAGTGTTAGGGTAAGGGTAAGGGTTACATATTGGGTTAGGGTTAGGGTTAGGGGTTAGGGTTAGGGTTAGGATTAAGGTTAAGTTTAGGGTTCGGGTTAGGGTAAGGGTAAGGGTTAGGTTTAGGGTTAGGTTTAGGGTTAGGGTAAGGGTAAGTGTTAGGGTTAGGGTTAGGGTTAGGGTAAGGGTAAAGGTTACAGTTAGGGTTAGGGTTAGGGTTAGGGGTTAGGGTTAGGGTTAGGGTTAGGTTTAGGGTTAGGGTTAGGGTTAGGGTAAGGGTACGGGTTAGGTTTAGGGTTCTGGTTAGGGTTAAACTTACGTTAGGGTTAGGGTTAGGTTTAGGGTTAGGGTTAGGGAAAGGGTAAGGGTTAGGCTAAGGGTTAGGTTTAGGGTTAGGATAGGGTAAGGATTAGGGTTAGAGTTAGGGTTTGAATAAGGGTTAGGATTTGGCTTAGGGTTAACATTGAGGTTAGGTTTAGGGTTAGGGTAAGGGTAACGGTTAGGCTCAGGGTTAGGGTAAGGATTACGGATAGGGTTAGGGTTAGGGTAAGGGTTAGGTTTAGTTTAAGGGCTATGGTTATGGTTTAGGGTTAGGGTTAGGGTTAGGGTAATGGTTAGGGTTACGGTTAGGGTAAGGTTTATGTTTAGGTTTAGGGTTAGGGTTAGGGTAAGGGTAAGGGTTAGCGTTAGGTTTAGGGTTAGGTTTAGGGTTAGTGTTTAGGGTTACGGTTAGGGTTAAGGTAAGGGTTACGGTTAGGTGTTAGGGTTAGGGTTAGGGTAAGGTGTAGGGTTAGGGTTAGGCTAAGGGTTAGGGTTAGGGTTAGATTAAGGGTAAGGTTTAGAGTTGGGGTTAGGGTTAGGGTTATGTTTAGGGATTAGGTGTAGGGTTAGGGTCAGGGTCAGGGTTAGGGCGAGGTTTGGGTAAGGATAAGTGTTAGGGTTAGGGTTAGGGTTAGGTTAAGGGAAAGGGTTAGTGTTAGATTAGGGTTAGGTTTAGGGTTAGGGTTAGGTTTAGGGTTCGGATTAGGGTTAGGGTTAGGGTTAGGGTAATGGTAAGTGTTAGGGTTAGGGTTAGGGTTAGTGTTAGGTTAAGGGTAAGGGTTCGGATCAGTGTTAGGGTTAGGATTAGGGTATGGGTAATCGTTAAGGTTAGGGTTAGGGTTAGGGTTAGAGTTAGGGTAAGGGTAAGACTTGGGGTTAGAGTTAGAGTTATGGTTAGGTTTAGGGTTAAGTTAGGGTAAGGGTAAGGGTTAGGGTTAGGGTTAGGGTACAGATTAGGGTTAGGGTTAGGGTTAGGGTAAGTGTAAGCGTTAGGGTTAGGGTTAAGGTTAGGGTTAGGTTTACGGTTAGGGTTAGGGTTAGGGTTAGGGTAGGGTAAGGTTAGGGTTAGGGTAGGGTAAGGGTAAGGGTTAGGATTTGATTTAGGGTTAGCGTTACGTTTAGGGTTAGGCTTAGGGTAAGGGTAAGGGTTAGGGTTAGGGTTAGGGTTAGTGTTAGGGTTAAGGTTAGGGTTAGTGCTAGGGTAAGGGAAAGGGTAAGGTTTATGTTTAGGTTTAGAGTTAGGGTAAGGGAAATGGTAAGGGTTAGGGTTAGGGTTAGGGTTAGGGTAAGTATTAGGGTTAGGGTTAGGGTGGGGTAAGGGGTACGGATAGGGTTAGGGTTAGGGTTAGCATTAACGTTAGGGTTAGGGTAAGAATAAGGTTTAGGGTTAGCTTTAGGGTTAGGGTTATGGTTAGGGATAGGGTAAGGGTAAGGGTTAGGTTTGGGGTTGGGTTAGGTTAGGGTTAGGCTAAGGTTAGTGTAAGGGTTAGGTTTAGGTTTATGGTTAGGGTTAGGGCAAGGGTAAGTGTTAGGGTTAGGGTTAGGGTTACGGTAAGGGTTAGGATTATGGTTAGTGTTAGGGTTAGGGTTAAGGGTAGGGTTAGAGTTTGGGTAAGGGTAAGGGTTAGGGTTAGGGTTAGGGGTTAGGATTAGGGTTAGGGTTAGGTTTATGGTTAGGGTAAGGGTAAGGTTTAGGGTTAGGGTTAAGGTTTGACGTTAGGGTTAGGGTTTGGGTTAGGGTTAAGGTAATGTTAAGGGTAAAGGTTAGGGTTAGGGTAAGGTTTAGGATTAGGGTTAGGTAAGGGTAAGCGTTTGGGTTAGGGTTAGGGTTAGGGAAAGGTTTAGACTTAGGGTTAGCTTTAGGATTAGGGTTAGGGAAGGGTAAGGATAAGGGTTAGGGTTAGGGTTAGGGTTAGGGTTACGGTATGGGTAAGTGTTAGGGTTAGGGTTAGGGTTAGTGTTAGGGTAAGGGTAAGGGTTACAGATTGGGTTAGGGTTAGGGTTAGGGTAAGGGTTAGGGTTAGGGTTAGGGTTAGGGGTTAGGGTTAGGGTTAGGATTAAGGTTAAGTTTAGGGTTAGGGTTAGGGTAAGGGTAAGGGTTAGGTTTAGGGTTAGGTTTAGGGTTAGGTTTAGGGTTAGGGTAAGGGTAAGTGTTAGGGTTAGGGTTAGGGTAAGGGTAAGGGTCACAGTTAGGGTTAGGGTTAGGGTTAGGGGTTAGGGTTAGGGTTAGGGTTAGGTTTAGGGTTAGGGTTAGGGTTAAACTTACGTTAGGGTTAGGGTTAGGTTTAGGGTTAGGCTTAGGGAAAGGGTAAGGGTTAGGCTAGGGGTTAGGTTTAGGGTTAGGATTAGGGTAAGGATTAGGGTTTGAGTTAGGGTTTGGATAAGGGTTAGGATTAGGCTTAGGGTTAACATTGAGGTTAGGTTTAGGGTTATGGTAAGGGTAAGCGTTAGGGTTAGGGTAAGGATTAGGGATAGGGTTAGGGTTAGGGTAGGGATAGGGTTAGGGTTAGGGTTAGGGTTAGACTTAGGGTCAAGTTAAAGTTTAGGGTTAGGGTTAGGTTTAGGGTTAGGGTTAGGGTCATGTTTAGGGTAAGGGTTAGGTTTAGGGTTAGGGTAAGAGTAAGGGTTAGCGTTAGCGTTAGGGTAAGGTTTAGGGTTAGGATTAGTGTTAGGGTTAGGGTAAGTGTAAGGGTTAGGTTTAGGGTTAGGGTTACGGTTGGGGTTAAGTTTAGGGTTAGGGTTAGGGTAAGGGTAAGGGTTAGTGTTAGGTTTAGGGTTAGGGTAGGGGTTAGGGTTAGGGTTAGCGTTAGGGTTAGTATTAGGGTTAGGGTTAGTTTTAGGGTTAGGATTAGGGTAAGGGTAAGGGTTAGGTTTATGTTTAGGGTTGGGGTTAAGTTTAGGGTTAGGGTTAGGGTAAGGGTAAGTGTGAGTGTTAGGTTTAGGGTTAGGGTAAGGGTTAGGGTTAGGGTTAGCGTTAGGGTGAGGGTGAGGGTTAGGTTTAGGGTTAGGTTAGGGTAAGGGTTAGGGTTAGGGTTAGGTTTAGGGTTAGGGTTAGGATTAAGTTTAGGGTTAGAGTTAGGGTAAGGGTAAGGGTTAGGGTTAGGGTTAGAGTTACGTTTAGGGTTAGGGTTAGGTTTAGGGTTCGGGTTAGGGTAAGGGTTAGGATTAGGGTTAGGGATAGGTTTAGGGTTAAGTTTAGGGGTAGGGTTAAGGTTAGGGTTAGTTTTAGGATTATGGTAAGTGTAAGGGAAAGTGTTAGGGTTAGGGATAGGTTTAGGGTTAGGGTTAGGGGTAGGGTTAGGGTAAGGGTTAGGGTTAGGGTTAAGGTTAGGGTTAGGGTTAGGGTTAGGGTTAGGGTAAGGGTTAGGTTCTTGTAAGGGTTAGGGTTAGGGTTAGGGTTAGGGTTAGGGTTAGAGTTAGGGGAAGGGGAAGGGTTAGGGTTAGTTTTAGGGTTGGTGTTACGTTTAGGGTTAGGGTTAGGGTAAGGGTAACGGTTAGGGTTACGGTTGGTGTTAGGGTAATGGTTAGGGTTAGGGTTAGGATTACAATGAGTGTTAGGGTTAGGGTTAGTGTTAGGGGTTATGGTTAGGGTTAGTTTTAGGGTAATGGTTAGGGTTAGGGTTAGGGTTAGGTTTTGGGTTAGGGTAAGTGTAAGTGTTAGGGTTAGGGTTAGGGTAGGGCAAGCATTTGGGTTAGGGTTAGGGTTAGGGTAAGTGTAAGTGTTAGGGTTAGGGTTAGGGTTACGGTAAGGGTAAAGTTTAGGGTTAGGGTAAGCGTTAGGGTTAGGGTTAGGGTAAGGGTTAGCATTAGGGTTAGGTTTAGGGTTACGTTATGGGTAGGTGTTAGGGTTAGGGTTAGGTTTAGGATTAGGTTTAAGTAAGGGTAAGCGTTTGGGTTAGGGTTAGGGTTAGGGAAAGTTTTAGACTTAGGGTTAGCTTTAGGATTAGGGTTAGGGTAAGGGTAAGGGTTAGGGTTAGGTTTAAGGTAAGGGTAAGGATAAGGGTTAGGGTTAGGGTTAGGGTTACGGTATGGGTAAGTGTTAGGGTTAGGGTTAGGGTTAGTGTTAGGGTAAGGGTAAGGGTTACAGATTGGGTTAGGGTTAGGGTTAGGGTAAGGGTTAGGGTTAGGGTTAGGGGTTAGGGTTAGGTTTAGGATTAAGGTTAAGTTTACGGTTAGGGTTAGGGTAAGGGTAAGGGTTAGGTTTGGGGTTAGGTTTAGGGTTAGGTTTAGGGTTAGGTTAAGGGTAAGTGTTAGGGTTAGGGTTAGGGTTTGGGTTAGCGTAAGGGTAAGTGTTAGGGTTAGGTTTAGGGTTAGTTTTAGGGTAAGGGTAAGGGTTACAGTTAGGGTTAGGGTTAGGGTTAGGGGTTAGGGTTAGGGTTAGGTTTAGGGTTAGGGTTAGGGTTAGGGTAAGGGTACGCATTAGGTTTAGGGTTAGGGTTAGGGTTAAACTTACGTTAGGGTTAGGTTTAGGTTTAGGGTTAGGGTTAGGGAAAGGGTAAGGGTTAGGGTAAGGGTTAGGTTTAGGGTTAGGATTAGGGTAAGGATTAGGGTTAGAGTTAGGGTTTGGATAAGGTTTAGGATTAGGCTTAGGGCTAACATTGAGGTTAGGTATAGGGTTAGAGTAAGGTAAGGGTTAGGTTTAGGGTTATGGTAAGG
>JANJXV010000080.1:2352500-2365000 GCA_024803745.1 Megascapheus bottae
GTAAGGGTAAGGGTTAGGGATACGTTTAAGGTAAGGGTAAGGGTTAGGGTTAGGATTAGGGTTAGGGTAGGGTAAGGGTTAGGGTTAGGTTCAGGGTAAGGGTTAGCATGAGGGTAAGGGTAAGGGTTAGGGTTAGCGGTAGGGTTAGGGTAAGGGTAAGGGTTAGGGTTAGGGTTAGGGTTAGGGTTAGGGTGAAGGTTAGGGTTAGGGTTAGGGTTAGGGTAAGAGTAAGCGTTAGGGTTAGGTTTAATGTTAGGTTAGGGTTAGGGTAAGGGTTAGGGTTAGGGTTAGGGTTAGGGTTAGGGTTAGGGCTAGGTTTAGGGTTAGGGTTAGGGTAAGGGTAAGTGTTAGGGTTAGGGATAGGTTTAGAGTAAGGGTTAGGATTATGGTTAGTGTTAGGGTTAGGGATAAGGTTAGGGTCAGGGTTAGTGTAAGGGTAAAGGTTAGGGTTAGGTTTAGGGGTTAGGATTAGGGTTAGGGTTAGGTTTATGGTTAGGGTAAGGGTAAGGTTTTTCTGTTAAGGTTAAGGTTTGGGTTAAGGTTAGGGTTAGTTTTAGGGTTAAGGTAAGGATAAGGGTTAGGGTTAGGGTTAGGGTTAGGGTAGCGTTAAGTGTTAGGGTTAGGTTTAGGGTTAGGTTTAGAGTTAGGGTAAGGGTAAGGTTTAGGGTTACGTTTAGGGATATGTTTAGGATTAGGGTTAGGGTTACAGTTAGGGTTAGTGTAATGGTAAGGGTTAGGGTTAAGGTTAGGGTTAGGTTTAATGTTAGGGTTAGGGTGAGGGTTAGAGTTAATGTAAGGTTTACAGTTATGGTTAGGTTTAGGTTAGAGTTCAGGGAAGGGTAAGGGATAGGGCTTGTGTTAGGGTTGGTGTTAAGGTTAGGTTTAGGGTTAGGGTAAGGGTAAAGGTTAGGGTTAGGTTTAGTGTTAGGGTAATGTTTTAGGTTTATGGTTAGGGTTAAAGTGAGGGTTAGGGTTAGGGTTAGGGTTAGGTTAGTGTTAGGGTAAGGGTAAGGGATAGGGTTAGGGTAAGGTTTAGGGGTTAGGGTTACAGTTAGGGTTAGGTTTAGGGTTAGGTTTAGGGTAAGGGTTAGGGTTAGGGTTAGGGTTAGGATAAGTTTTAGGGTTAGGGTTAGGATTAGGGTAAGGGTTAGGGTTAGGGTTGGGTTTAGGTTTAGGATTAGGGTAAGGATTAGGGTTAGGGTGAGAGTTAGGGTAAGGGTTACGGTTAGGGTTAGGGTTAGGGTTAGGGTTAGGGTTAGGGTTGGGTAAGGGTAGGGTTTAGGGTTAGGGTTAGGGTTAGGGTTAGGGTTAGGGGTTAGGGTTAGAGTTAGGGTTAGGGTTAGGTTTAGGGTAAGAGTAAGGTTTAGTGTTAGGTTTAGGGTTAAGGTTAGGTTAGGGTTAGGGTTAGGGTAAGGGTAAGGGTTAGGGTTAGGGTAAGGGTTAGGTTAGGGTTAGGGTAATTGTTATCGTTAGGGTTAGGATTAGGGTTAGGTTTAGTGTTAGGGTAAGGGTAAGGGTAAGTGTTAGGGTTAGGGTTAGGGTAAGGGTTAGGATTATGGTTAGTGTTAGGGTTGGGGTTAAGGTTAGGGTTAGGTTTAGGTTAGGGTTAGGGTTAGGGTTAGGTTTAGGGTTAGGGCAAGAGTAAGGGTCAGGGTTAGGGTTAAGGATAGGTTTAGGGTTAGAGTTAGGGTTAGGGTTAGGGTTAGGGTAAGGGTAAGGGTTAGGGTTAAGGTTAGAGTTAGGGTTAGGGTTAGGGTAATGGTTAGGGTTGGGGTAAGGGTTAGGGTTAGGGTTAGGGTAAGGGTTAGGGTTAAGGTTAGAGTTAGGGTTAGGGTTAGGGTAAGTATTAGGGTTAGGGTAAGGGTTAGGGTTAGGGTTAGCGTTAGGTTTAGGGTTGGAGTTAGGGTTATGGTTAGGGTAAGGGTTAGGGTTAGGGTTAGGGTCAGGTTTATTGTTAGCGTTAGGGTAAGGGTAAGGGTTAGTATTAGGGTTAGGCTTAGGGTTGGGGTTAGGGGTTAATGTTAGGGTTAGGGTTAGGGTTAAGTTAAGGGTAGGGGTTAGGGTTAGTATTAGGGTTAGGGTTAAGTTTAGGTATAGGGTTAGGATAAGGGTAAGTGTTAGGGTTAGGGTCAGGTTTAGGTTTAGGGTATGGGTTAGGGTTAGGGTTGGGGTTAGGGTTAGGATTAGGGTAAGGTTAAGGGTTAGGGTTAGGTTAGGGTAAGGGTTAGGGTTAGGGTTAGGTGTAGGGTTAGATTTAGGGTAAGGGTAAGGGTTAGGGTTGGGGTTGGGGTTAAGTTTAGGGTTAGGGTTAGGGTAAGGGTAAGGGTTAGGTTTAGGGTTAGGGTTAGGGTAACGGTTAGGGTTAGGGTTAGGGGTAGGTTTAGGGTATGGGTTAGGGTTAGGATTGGGGTTAGGGTTAGGATTAGGGTAATGGTAAAGGTTAGGGTTAGGGTTAGGGTTAGGGTTAGGATTAGGTTTAGGGTTAGGTTTAGGATTAGGGTAAGGGTTAGGGTTAGGGTTGGGTTTAGGGTTAGGATTAGGGTAAGGGTAAGGGTTAGGGTGAGAGTTAGGGTAAGGGTTACGGTTAGGGTTAGGGTTAGGTTTAGGGTTAGGTTTAGGGTAAGGGTATGGTTTAGGTTTAGGGTTAATTTTAGGTTTAGGGTTGGGGTTAAGGTTAGGAATAGGGTTAGGGTAAGGGTAAGGGTTAGGTTTAGGGTATTTTATGGTAAGCGTTTTAGGTTTAGGGTTGTGGTTATGGTTAGGGTTAGTGTTAGGGTAAGGGTTAGGGGTATGGTTAGAGTTAGGGGTTAGGGTTAGGGTTAGGGTTAGGGGTTAGGTTTAAGGTTATGGTTAGGGTTAGGGTTAGGTTTAGGTTTAGGATTAGTGTAAGGGTAAGGGTTAAGGTTAGGGTTAGGGTAAGGATTAGCTTTAGGGTTAGGGTTAGGATAAGGGTAAGGTTTATGGTTAGGGTTATGGTTAGGGTTAAGGTTAGGGTTAGGGTTAAGGTTAGGTTTAGGTTTAGGGTTGGGGTTAGGTTAACGTTTTGGGTTAGGGTTAGGGTAAGTGTAAGGGTTAGGGTTTTGGTTAGGGTTAGGGTAAGGTTAAGGGTTAGGTTTAGGGTTAGGGTTAGGGTTAGGTTTAGGGTTAGGTTTAGGGTTAGGTTTAGGGTTAGGGTTAGGATAATGGTAAGGGATAGGGTTAGGGTTAGGGTTTGGGTTTGGGGAAGGGTAAGGGTTAGGGCTAGGATTAGGGTTAGGGTTATGGTTAGGGTAAGGATTAGTGTTAGGGTTAGGGTTAGCATTAAGGTTAGGTTAGGGTTAGGGTAAGGGTAAGGGTTAGGGTTAGGGTTAGAGGAAGAGTTAGGGTCAGGTTTACGGTTAGGGTTAGGTTTCTAGTTAGGCTTAGGGTTAGGGTAAGGCTATGTGTTAGGTTTAGGGTCAGGGTTAGGGTTAAGGTTAGCGTTATTGTAAGGGTAAGGGTAAGGGTAAGAGTTAGGGTAAGGGTTAAGGTAAGGATAAGGTTTAGGCTTAGGGTTAGTGTTAGGGTAGGGTAAGGGTTAGGGTTAGGTTCAGGGTAAGGTTAGCGTGAGGGTAAGGGTAAGGGTTAGGGTTAGGGATAGGGTAAGGGTAATTGTTAGGGTTAGTGTTAGGGTGAAGATTAGTGTTAGGGTTAGGGTTAGGGTAAGGGTAAGTTTAGTGGTAAGGTTAGGGTTGGGGTTAGGGTTAGGGTTAGGGTAAGGGTTAGGTTAGGGTTAGCGTAATTGTTATCGTTAGGGTTAGGATTAGGGTTAGGTTTAGGGTTAGGGTAAGGGTAAGGGTAAGTGTTAGGGTTAGGGTTAGGGTTAGGGTAAGGGTTAGGATTATGGTTAGTGTTTGGGTTGGGGTTAAGGTTAGGGTTAGGTTTAGGTTTAGGGTTAGGGTTAGGGTTAGGTTTAGGGTTAGGGCAAGAGTAAGGGTTAGGTTTAGGTTTAGGGATAGGTTTAGGGTTAGAGTTAGGGTTAGGGTTAGGGTTAGGGTAAGGGTAAGGGTTAGGGTTAGTGTTAGGATTAGGTTTAGGTTTAGGGTTAGGGCAAGAGTAAGGGTCAGGGTTAGGGTTAGGGATAGGTTTAGGGTTAGAGTTAGGGTTAGGGTTAGGGATAGGGTAAGGGTAAGGGTTAGGGTTAAGTTTAGAGTTAGGGTTAGGGTTAGGGTAAGGGTTAGGGTTAGGGTAAGTGTTAGGGTTAGGGTTAGGGTTAGGTGTAGGTTTAGGGTTAGGGTAAGAATAAGGGTTAGGGTTTGGGTTAGGATAAGTGTTAGGGTTAGGGTAAGGGTTAGGGTTAGGGTTAGGGTTAGGGTTAGGTTAGGGTTAGGGTTAGGGTTAGGGTTAGGGTAAGGGTTAGTATTAGGGTTAGGGTTAGGGTTGGGGTTAGGTTTAGGTGTTAGGGTTAGGTTTAGGGTTATGGTAAGTGTAAGGGTTAGGGTTCGGTTTAGGGGTTAGGGTTAGGGTTAGGGTTAGGGGTTAATGTTAGGGTTAGGGTTAGGGTTAAGGTAAGGGTAGGGGTTAGGGTTAGTATTAGGGTTAGGTTTAAGTTTAGGTATAGGGTTAGGATAAGAGTAAGTGTTAGGGTTAGGGTCAGGTTTAGGTTTAGGGTATGGGTTAGGGTTAGGGTTGGGGTTAGGGTTAGGATTAGGGTAAGGGTAAGGGTTAGGGTTAGGTTAGGGTAAGGGTTACGGTTAGGGTAAGGTGTAGGATTAGCGTTAGGGTAAGGGTAAGGGTTAGGGTTGGGGTTGGGGTTAAGGTTAGGGTTAGGGTTAGGGTAAGGGTAAGGGTTAGGGTTAGGGTTAGGGTTAGGGTTAGGGTAACGGTTAGGGTTAGTGTTAGGGGTAGGTTTAGGGTATGGGTTAGGGTTAGGGTTGGGGTTAGGGTAATGTTTAGGTTTATGGTTAGGGTTAAAGTGAGGGTTAGGGTAAGGGTGAGGGTTAGGGTTAGGGTTAGGATTAGGGTTAGGGTTAGGGTTAGGATTAGGGTAAGGGTTAGGGTTAGGGTTGGGTTTAGTTTTAGGATTAGGGTAAGGGTAAGGGTTAGGGTGAGAGTTAGGGTAAGGGTTACGGTTAGGGTTAGGGTTAGGTTTAGGGTTAGGTTTAGGGTAAGGGTATGGTTTAGGTTTAGGGTTAATTTTAGGTTTACGGTTGGGGTTAAGGTTAGGGATAGGGTTAGGGTAAGGGTAAGGGTTAGGTTTAGGGTATTTTATGGTAAGCATTTTAGGTTTAGGGTTGGGGTTATGGTTAGGGTTAGTGTTAGGGTAAGGGTTAGGGGTATGGTTAGAGTTAGGGGTTAGGGTTAGGGTTAGGGTTAGGGATTAGGGTTAAGGTTATGGTTAGGGTTAGGGTTAGGGTTAGGTTTAGGTTTAGGATTAGTGTATGGGTAAGGGTTAAGGTTAGGGTTAGGTTAATGATTAGCTTTAGGGTTAGGGTTAGGATAAGGGTAAGGTTTATGGTTAGGGTTATGGTTAGGGTTAAGGTTAGGGTTAGGGTTAAGGTTAGGTTTAGGTTTAGGGTTAGGGTTAGGTTTACGTTTTGGGTTAGGGTTAGGGTAAGTGTAGGGTTAGGGTTGGGGTTAGGGTTAGGGTAAGGTTAAGGGTTAGGTTTAGGGTTAGGGTTAGGGTTAGGTTTAGGGTTAGGTTTAGGGTTAGGTTTAGGGATATAGTAAGGGTAATGGTTAGGTTTAGGGTAATGGTTAGTTTTAGGTTTAGGGTTAGGTTTAGGGTAAGGGTTAGGGTTACGTTTAGGGTTAGGTTTAGGGTTAGGGTTAGGGTAAGGGTAAGGGATAGGGTTAGGGTTAGGGTTTGGGTTTGGGGAAGGGTAACGGTTAGGGTTAGGATTAGGGTTAGGGTAAGGATTAAGGTTAGGGTTATGGTTAGGGTAAGGATTAGTGTTAGGGTTAGGGTTAGCATTGAGGTTAGGGTTAGGGTAAGGGTAAGGGTTAGGGTTAGGGTTAGAGGAAGAGTTAGGGTCAGGTTTACGGTTAGGGTTAGGTTTATAGTTAGGGTTAGGGTTAGGGTAAGGCTATGTGTTAGGTTTAGGGTCAGGGTTAGGGTTAGGGTTAGCGTTAGGGTAAGGGTAAGGGTAAGGGTAAGAGTTAGGGTTAGGGTTAAGGTAAGGAGAAGGTTTAGGCTTAGGGTTAGTGTTAGGGTAGGGTAAGGGTTAGGGTTAGGTTTAGGGTTAGGGTTAGGTTTAGGGTAAGGGTAAGGTTTAATGTTAAGGTTAACGGTTATGGTTAGGGTTAGGGTTAGGGTTAGGTTTGGGTTAGTGTTAGGGTTAGGGTTAGGGTTAGGGAACGGGTAAGGTTTAGGGTTAGAGTTAGGGTTAGGTTTAAGGTCAAGGTTAGGGTTAGGATTAGGGTAAGGGTAAGGATTAGGGTTAGGATGAGGATTAGGTGTTAGGGTAGGATTAGGGTTAGGGTAAGGGTAAGGTTTAGGTTTAGGGTTAGGTTTAGGCGTTTGGGTTAGGGTTAGGGTCAGGGTTAAGGTAATGGTTAGGGTTAGGGTTAGGGTTAGGTTTAGGGTAAAGGTTAGGGTTAGGGTTAGGGTTAGGGTTTGTGTAATGGTTAGGGTTAGGGTTAGGGTAAGGTTTAGGGTTAGGGTTAGGGTTAGGGTTAGGGTAAGGGTTAGGGTTACGGTTAGGGTTAGAGTTAGGTTTAGGGTTAGGGTTAGGGTTAGGGTAAGGGTAAGGGTAAGGGTTGGGGTTACGTTAAGGGTAAGTTTAGTGTTAGGGTTAGGTTAAGGGTAAGGGTTAGGTTTAGGGTTAGGGTTAGGGTTAGGGTTAGGGTTAGGGTTATTGTAAGGGGAAAGGTTAGGGTTAGGGTTAGGGTTAGGTTTAGACTTAGGGTAAGGGTTAGGGTTAGGGTTAGGGTTAGGGTAAAGGTTAGGGTTAGGGTTGGGGTTAGGATAAGGGTAAGGGTTAGGGTTAAGCTTAGGGTTAGCGTTAGGGATAGGGTTAGGGTAAGGGTTAGGATTAGGATAAGGGTTAGCGTTAGGGTTAGGGTTAGATTTAGGGTTAGGGTTAGGTTTAGGTTTAGGGTTAGGTTTAGGGTAACGGTTAGGGTTAGGGTTAGGGTTAGGTTAGGGGTAAGTATTAGAGTTAGGGTTATGGGTAGGGTTAGGGGTTATTGTTAGGGATAGGGTTAGGTTTAGGGTAAGGGTTCGGGTTTCGGTCAGGTTAGGGTAAGGGTAAGTGTTAGGTTTAGGGTTAGGTTTAGGGTTAGGGTAAGTGGAAGGGTGAGGTTTAGGGTTAGGGTTAGGGTTAGGTTTAGGTTTAGGGTTAGGGTTAGGGTTAGGGTAAGGGTAAGTGTTAGGGTTAGGGTTATGTTTGTTTTAAGTTTATGATAAGGGTAAGGGTTAGGGTTAGGGCTGGGGTTAGGGGTTAGGGTTAGGGTTAGGGTTAGATTTAGGGTTTGGGTTAGGGTTAGGGTTACGGTAAGTGTTAGGGTTAGGGTTAGGGTTAGGGTAAAGGTTAGGTTTAGGGTTAGGGTTAGGGTAAGACTTAGGGTTAGGTTTAGGGTTAGGGTAAGGGTTAGGGTTAGGGTTAGGGTTAGCGTTAAGGGTAGGGTTAGGTTTAGGGTAAGGGTAAGGTTTGGGTTCAGGGTTAGGGTTAGGGTCAGGGGTTAGGGTTAGGGTTAGGGTTAGGGTTAGGGTTAGGGTAAGGGTTAGGTTTAGGGTAAGGATTAGGTTTAGGGTTAGGGTTAGGTTTAAGTTTAGGGTTAGGGTAACGGTTAGGGTTAGGGTTAGGGTAAGGGTTAGGGTTAGGGTTAGGGTTGGGGTAGGGGTAAGGATTAGAGTTAGGGTTAGGAGTAGGGTTAGGGGTTAGGGTTAGGGAGAGGCTTAGGGTTAGTGTAAGGGTTAGGGTTTGGTTTAGGTTAGGATAAGGGTAAGTGTTAGGGTTAGTCTAGGGTTAGGGTAAGGGTAAGGGTGAGGTTTAGGGTTAGGGTTAGGTTTAGGATTAGGTTTAGGGTTAGTGTTAGGGATAGGGTAAGGGTAAGTGTTAGGGCTGGGTTAGGGTAGTTTTGAGGTTATGATAAGGGTAAGGGTTAGGGTTGGGGCTGGGGTTAGGGGTTAGGGTTAGGGTTAGGGTTAGATTTAGGGTTTGGGTTAGGGTTAGGGTCAGGGTAAGTGTTAGGGTTAGGGTTAGGGTTAGGGTAAAGGTTAGGGTTAGGGTTAGGGTTAGGGTAAGGCTTAGGGTTAGGTTTAGGGTTAGGGTAAGGGTTAGGGTTAGGGTTAGGTTTAGCGTTAAGGTTAGGGTTAGGGTAAGGGTAAGGGTAAGGGTTAGGTTCAGGGTTAGGGTTAGGGTCAGGGGTTAGGGTTAGGGTTAGGGTTAGGGTTGGGGTTAGGTTTAGAGTTAGGGTTAGGGTAAGGGTATGGGTTAGGTTAAGTTTAGGGTTAGGTTTAGGGTTAGGGTTAGGGTAAGGGTAAGGGTTAGGGTTCGGGTTAGAGTTTGAGTTATGGTTAGGGTTAGGTTTAGGGTTAGGGTTAGGGTTAGGTTTAGGTAAGGGTTACGATTGGGTTAGGCTTAGGGAAAGGGTAAGGGTTAGGGTTAGGGTTAGGGTTAGAATTAAGGTTAGGGTTAGGGTTATGGTAAGGGTTAGGTTTACGGTTAGGGCTAGCATTAAGTTTAGGTTTAGGTTTAGGGTAAGAGTAAGGGTTAGAATTAGGATTAGGGTTAGGTTTAGGGGTTAGGGTGAAGGTTAGGGTTAGGGTTAGGGTTAGGTTTAGGGTTAGGATTAGGGTAAGGGTAAGGGTTAGGGTTAGGGTTAGGCTTAGGGTTAGATTAGGGTTAGGGTTCGGGTTAGTGTTAGGTTTAGGGTTAGGATTAGGGTAAGGGTAAGGGTTAGGGTTAGGGTTAGGTTTAGGGTTAGATTAGGGTTAGAGTTAGGGTTAGTGTTAGGGGTTAGGGGTTAGGGTTAGGGTTATGTTAGGGTTAGGATTAGGGTAAGGGTAAGGGTTAGGGTTAGGGTTAGGGTTAGGGTTAGATTAGGGTTAGGGTTAGGGTTGGTGTTAGGGGTTAGGGTTAGGGTTAGGGTTAGGGTAAGGGTTAGGGTTAGGGGTTAGGTTTAGGGTTAGGTTTAGGGTAATGGTTAGGGTTAGGGTTAGGGTAAGTTTTAGGGTTAGGGTTAGCGTTAGGGTTAGGGTAAGGGTAAGGGTTAGACTTAGGTTTAGCTTTGGGGTTAAGGTTACGGATAGGGTTAGTGTAAGGGTCAGGGTTAGGGTTAGGGTTAGGGTAAGGGTTAGGGTTAGGTATAGGTTTAGGGTAAGGGTAAGGGTTAGATTAGGGTTAGGGTTAGGGTTAGGGGTTAGGGTTAGGGTAAGTGTTAGGGCTAGTGTAAGGTTTAGGTTTGGGTTAGGATTGGTGTTAGGGTTAGGGTTAGGGTTAAGTTTAGGGGTTAGGGTAAGGGTAAGTTTTAGGGTTGGGGTTAAGGTTAGGGTTAGGGTAAGGGCTAGGGTTAGGGTTAGGGTTAGGGGAAGGGTAAGGTTTAGGGTTAGGGTTAGGGTTAGGGGTTAGGGTTAGGGTTAGGGTTAGGGTTAAGGTAACGGTAAGTGTTAGAGTTAGGGTTAGGGTTAGGGTTAGGTTTAGAGTAAGGGTAAGGTTTAGGGTTAGGGTTAGGGTGAGGTTTAGGGTAAGGGTAACGGTTAGGGTTAGGGTTAGGTTCGGGTTAGGGTTGGGTTAGGATTAGGGTTAGGGTTAGGGTTAGGGTTATGGAAAGGGTAAGGGTTAGGGTTAGGGTTAGGGTTAAGGTAATGGTTAGGGTTAGGGTTAGCTTTAGGGTAAAGGTAAGGGTAAGGTTTAGGGTAAGGTTAGGGTTAGGTTTAGGGTAAGAGCAAGTGTTAGAGTTAGGCTTAGGGTTACGTTAAGGCTTAGGATTAGGGTTAGGGTTAGGGTAAGTTTAAGCGTTAGATTGGGGTTAGGGTTAGGGTTAGGTTTAGGGTTAGGGTTAGGGAAAGGGTAAGGGTTAGGCTAAGGTTTAGGTTTAGGGTTAGGATAGGGTAAGGATTAGGGTTAGAGTTAGGGTTTGGATAAGGGTTAGGATTGGGCTTAGGGTTAACATTGAGGTTAGGTTTAGGGTTAGGGTAAGGGTAACGGTTAGGGTTAGGGTTAGGGTAAGGATTTCGGATAGGGTTAGGGTTAGGGTAAGGGTTAGGGTTAGTTTAAGGGCTAGGGTTATGGTTTAGGGTTAGGGTTAGGGTTAGGGTAATTGTTAGGGTTAGGGTTAGGGTAAGGTTTATGTTTAGGTTTAGGGTTAGGGTTAGGGTAAGGGTAAGGGTTAGCGTTAGGTTTAGGGTTAGGTTTAGGGTTAGTGTTTAGGGTTAGGGTTAGGGTTAAAGTAAGGGTTACAGTTAGGTGTTAGGGTTAGGGTTAGGGTAAGGTTTAGGGTTAGGGTTAGGCTAAGGGTTAGGGTTAGGGTTAGATTAAGGGTAAGGTTTAGAGTTGGGGTTAGGGTTAGGGTTATGGGTAGGGATTAGGTGTAGGGTTAGGGTCAGGGTCAGGGTTAGGGTGAGGTTTGGGTAAGGATAAGTGTTAGGGTTAGGGTTAGGGTTAGGTTAAGGGAAAGGATTAGTGTTAGGTTAGGGTTAGGGTTAGGTTTAGGGTTAGGGTTAGGTTTAGGGTTCGGATTAGGGTTAGGGTTAGATTAGGGTATGGGTAATCGTTAAGGTTAGGGTTAGGGTTAGGGTTAGATTTAGAGTAAGGGTAAGACTTGGGGTTAGAGTTAGAGTTAGGGTTAGGTTTAAGGTTAAGTTAGGGTAAGGGTAAGGGTTAGGGTTAGGGTTAGGGTACAGATTAGGGTTAGGGTTAGGGTTAGGGTAAGTGTAAGCGTTAGGGTTAGGGTTAAGGTTAGGGTTAGGTTTACGGTTAGGGTTAGGGTTAGGGTTAGGGTAGGGTAAGGTTAGGGTTAGGGTAGGGTAAGGGTAAGGGTTAGGATTTGGTTTAGGGTTAGGGTTACGTTTAGGGTTAAGCTTAGGGTAAGGGTAAGGGTTAGGGTTAGGTTAGGGTTAGTGTTAGGGTTAAGGTTAGGGTTAGTGTTAGGGTAAGGGTAAGGTTTATGGTTAGGTTGAGAGTTAGGGTAAGGGAAATGGTAAGGGTTAGGGTTAGGGTTAGAGTTAGGGTAAGTATTAGGGTTAGGGGTAGAGTGGGGTAAGGCTTACGGATAGGGTAAGGGTTAGGGTTAGCATTAACGTTAGGGTTAGGGTAAGAATAAGGTTAGGGTTAGGGATATGGTTAGGGATAGGGTATGGGGAAGGGTTAGGTTTGGGGTTGGGTTAGGTTAGGGTTAGGCTAAGGTTAGTTTTACGGTTAGGGTTAGGTTTATGGTTAGGGTTGGGGCAAGGGTAAGTGTTAGGGTTAGGGTTAGGGTAAGGGTTAGGATTATGGTTAGTGTTAGGGTTACGGTTAAGGTTTGAGGTTAGGGTTAGGGTTTGGGTTAGGGTTAAGGTAACGGTAAGGGTAAAGGTTAGGGTTAGGGTTAGGGTTAGGGTAAGGGTAAGGGTTAGGGTTAGGGTTAGGGTTAGGGTTAGGGTTAGGGTAAGGGTTAGGGTTAGCGTTAGGGTTAGGGTTAGTTTTAGGATTAGGGTAAGTGTAAGGGAAAGGGTTAGGGTTAGGGTTAGGTTTAGGGTTAGGGTCAGGGGTAGGGTTAGGGTAAGGGTAAGGGTTAGGGTTAAGGTTAGGGTTAGGTTTAGGGTTAGGGTGAGGGTAAGGGTTAGGGTTATTGTAAGGGTTAGGGTTAGGGTTAGGGTTAGAGTTAGGGGAAGGGGAAGGGTTAGGGTTAGTTTTAGGATTGGGGTTAAGTTTAGGGTTAGGGTTAGGGTAAGGGTAACGGTTACGGTTAGAGTTGGTGTTAGGGTAATGCTTAGGGTTAGGGTTAGGATTACAGTGAGTGTTAGGGTTAGGGTTAGTGTTAGGGGTTATGGTTAGTGTTAGGGTTAGTGTTAGGGTAATGGTTAGGGTTAGGGTTAGGGTTAGAATTAGGGTTAGGGTTAGGTTTTGGGTTAGGGTAAGGGTAAGTGTTAGGGTTAGGGTTAGGGTAGGGCAAGCATTAGGGTTAGGTTTAGGGTTAGGGTAAGTGTAAGTGTTAGGGTTAGGGTTAGGGTTAAGGTTACGGTAAGGGTAAAGTTTAGGGTTAGGAAAAGCGTTAGGGTTAGGGTTAGGGTTAGGGTAAGGGTTAGGATTAGGGTTAGGGTTAGGTTTACGGTATGGGTAGGTGTTAGTGTAAGGGTAAGGTTTAGGATTAGGGTTAGATAAGGGTAAGGGTTTGGGTTAGGGTTAGGGTTAGGGAAAGGTTTAGACTTAGGGTTAGCTTTAGGATTAGGGTTAGGGTAAGGGTAAGGGTTAGGGTTAGGGTTAAGGTAAGGGTAAGGATAAGGGTTAGGGTTAGGGTTAGGATTACGGTATGGGTAAGTGTTAGGGTTAGGGTTAGGGTTAGTGTTAGGGTAAGGGTAAGGGTTACAGATTGGGTTAGGGTTAGGGTTAGGGTAA
>JANJXV010000080.1:2370000-2380000 GCA_024803745.1 Megascapheus bottae
GTAAGGGTAAGGTTAAGTGTTAGGGTTAGGGATAGGTTTAGAGTAAGGGTTAGGATTATGGTTAGTGTTAGGGTTAGGGATAAGTTTAGGGTCAGGGTTTGTGTAAGGGTAAAGGTTAGGGTTAGGTTTAGGGGTTAGGATTAGGGTTAGGGTTAGGTTTATGGTTAGGGTAAGGGTAAGGTTTATTGTTAAGGTTAAGGTTTAGGGTTAAGGTTAGGGTTAGTTTTAGGGTTATGGTAAGGATAACTGTTAGGTTTAGGGTTAGGGTTAGGGTAGCGTTAAGGGTTAGGGTTAGGTTTAGAGTTAGGGTAAGGGTAAGGGTTAGGGTTACGGTTAGGGATATGTTTAGGATTAGGGTTAGGGTTACAGTTAGGGTTAGTGTAAGGGTAAGGGTTAGGGTTAAGGTTAGGGTTAGGGTTAATGTTAGGGTTAGGGTGAGGTTTAGAGTTAATGTAAGGGTTAGGGTTACGGTTAGGTTTAGGTTACAGTTAAGAGAAGGGTAAGGGATAGGGCTAGTTTTAGGGTTGGTGTTAAGGTTAGGTTTAGGGTTAGGGTAAGGGTAAAGGTTAGGGTTAGGGTTAGTGTTAGGGTAATGTTTAGGTTTATGGTTAGGGTTAAAGTGAGGGTTAGGGTTAGGGTTAGGGTTAGGTTTAGTGTTAGGGTAAGGGTAAGGGATAGGGTTAGGGTAAGGTTTAGGGTTTAGGGTTAGGGTTAGGATTAGGTTTAGGGTTAGGGTTAGGATTATCGTAAGGGTTAGGGTTAGGGTTGGGTTTAGGCTTAGGATTAGGGTAAGGATAAGGGTTAGGGTGAAAGTTAGGGTAAGGGTTACGGTTAGGGTTAGGGTTAGGTTTAGGGTTAGGTTTAGGGTAAGGGTATGGTTTAGGTTTAGGGTTAATTTTAGGTTTAGTGTTGGGGTTAAGGTTAGGGATAGGGTTAGAGTAAGGGTAGGATTAGGTTTAGGGTATTTTATGGCAAGCGTTTTAGGTTTAGGGTTGGGGTTATGGTTAGGGTTAGTGCTACGGTAAGGGTAAACTTTAGTGTTAGGTTCAGGGTTAGGGTTAGGGTTAAGGTTAGGGTAAGCGTTAGGTTTAGGGTTATGGTTAGGGTTAGGTTTAGGGTTAGGGTTAGGGTAAGGCTATGTGTTAGGGATAGGGTTAGGGTTAGGGTTAGGGTTAGGTTGAACGTTAGGGTAAGGGTAAGGGTAAGGGTTAGGGATACGTTTAAGGTAAGGGTAAGGGTTAGGGTTAGGATTAGGGTTAGGGTAGGGTAAGGGTTAGGGTTAGGTTCAGGGTAAGGGTTAGCATGAGGGTTAGGGTAAGGGTTAGGGTTAGGGGTAGGGTTAGGGTAAGGGTAAGGGTTAGGGTTAGGGTTAGGGTTAGGGTGAAGGTTAGGGTTAGGGTTAGGGTAAGGGTAAGGGTAAGGGTTAGGGTTAGGTTTAATGTTAGGTTAGGGTTAGGGTTAGGGTAAGGGTTAGGGTTTAGGGTTAGGGTTAGGATAAGGGTAAGTGTTAGGGTTAGGGATAGGTTTAGAGTAAGGGTTAGGATTATGGTTAGTGTTAGGGTTAGGGATAAGGTTAGGGTCAGGGTTAGTGTAAGGGTAAAGGTTAGGGTTAGGTTTAGGGGTTAGGATTAGGGTTAGGGTTAGGTTTATGGTTAGGGTAAGGGTAAGGTTTTTCTGTTAAGGTTAAGGTTTGGGTTAAGGTTAGGGTTAGTTTTAGGGTTAAGGTAAGGATAAGGGTTAGGGTTAGGGTTAGGTTAGCGTTAAGGGTTAGGGTTAGGGTTAGGGTTAGGTTTAGAGTTAGGGTAAGGGTAAGGTTTAGGGTTACGGTTAGGGATATATTTAGGATTAGGGTTAGGGTTACAGTTAGGGTTAGTGTAAGGGTAAGGGTTAGGGTTAAGGTTAGTGTTAGGGTTAATGTTAGGGTTAGGGTGAGGGTTAGAGTTAATGTAAGGGTTACGGTTACGGTTAGGTTTAGGTTAGAGTTAAGGGAAGGGTAAGGGATAGGGCTTGTGTTAGGGTTGGTGTTAAAGTTAGGTTTAGGGTTAGGGTAAGGGTAAAGGTTAGGGTTAGGGTTAGTGTTAGGGTAATGTTTAGGTTTATGGTTAGGGTTAAAGTGAGGGTTAGGGTTAGGGTTAGGGTTAGGTTTAGTGTTAGGGTAAGGGTAAGGGATAGGGTTAGGGTAAGGTTTAGGGGTTAGGGTTACGGTTAGGGTTAGGTTTAGGGTTAGGTTTAGGGTAAGGGTTAGGGTTAAGGTTAGGGTTAGGATTAGGTTTAGGGTTAGGGTTAGGATTAGGGTAAGGGTTAGGGTTAGGGTTGGGTTTAGGGTTAGGATTAGGGTAAGGATAAGGGTTAGGGTGAGAGTTAGGGCAAGGGTTACGGTTAGGGTTAGGGTTAGGTTTAGGGTTAGGTTTAGGGTAAGGGTATGGTTTAGGTTTAGGGTTAATTTTAGGTTTAGGGTTGGGGTTAAGGATAGGGATAGGGTTAGAGTAAGGGTAAGGGTTAGTTTTAGGGTATTTTATGGTAAGCGTTTTAGGTTTAGGGTTGGTGTTATGGTAAGGGTTAGTGTTACGGTAAGGGTAAGGTTTAGTGTCAGGTTCAGGGTTAGGGTTAGGGTTAAGGTTAGGGTAAGCGTTAGGTTTAGGGTTATGGTTATGGTTAGGTTTAGGTTTAGGGTTAGGGTTAGGGTAAGGCTATGTGTTAGGGATAGGGTTAGGGTTAGGATTAGGTTGAACGTTAGGGTATGGTAAGGGTAAGGGTTAGGGATACGTTTAAGGTAAGTATAAGGGTTAGGGTTAGGATTAGGGTTAGGGTAGGGTAAGGGTTAGGGTTAGGTTCAGGGTAAGGGTTAGCATGAGGGTAAGAGTAAGGTTCAGGGTTAGGGGTAGGGTTAGGGTAAGGGTAAGGGTTAGGGTTAGGGTTAGCGTTAGGGTGAAGGTTAGGGTTAGGGTTAGGGTAAGGGTAAGAGTTAGTGTTAAAGTTGGGGTTAGGGTTAGGATTAGGGTTAGGGTTAGGGTTAGGATTAGGGTTAGGGTAAGGGTAAGGTTATGGTTGGGGTTAGGGTAAGGGTTAGGGTTAGGGTTAGGGTTAGTGTTTAGGGTTAGGGTTGGGTTTGGTTTAGGGTTAGGGTAAGGGTTAGGGTTATGGTTAGGGTTAGGTTTAGGGTTAGGGTTAGGGTAAGGGTAAAGGTTAGGGTTAGGGCTAGAGTTAGGGTTAGGGTTAAGGTTAGGGTTAGGGTTACGGTTAGGGTTAGGGTTAAGGTTAGGGTTAGGGTTAGGGTTAAGCTTAGTTTTAGGCTTAGGTTTAGGGTTAGGGTAAGTGTTAGGGTTAGGGTTAGGGTTAGGATTGGGGTAAGGGTAGGGTTTAGGGTTAGGGTTAGGGTTAGGGTTAGGGGTTAGGGTTAGAGTTAGGGTTAGGTTTAGGTTTAGGGTTATTGTTAGGGTTAGGGTGAGGGTATGGTTTAGGTTTAGGGTTAGGGTTAGTGTTAGGGTTAATGTTAGGGACTAGGGTTAGGGTTAGGGTTAAGGAAAGGGTAGGGGTTAGGGTAAGGGTTAGGGTTAGGGTTACGGATAGGGTAAGGTTTAGGGTTACGGTTAAGGTTAGTGTAAGTTTAGGGTTAGGGTTAGGGGTAGAGTTATCCTTAAGTTTAGGTTTTGGGTTAGGGTAAGGGCAAGGGTTATGGTTAGGGTTAGGGTAGGGCAAGCATTAGTGTTAGGGTTAGTGTAAGGGTTACTGTTAGGGTTAGGGTTAGCATTAAATTTAGGGTTAGGGTTAGAGTAAGTGTAAGGGTTAGGTTTAGGGTTAGGGTTAGGGTTAGGGTTAGGTTTAGGGTAAGGGTAAGGGTAAGGGTTAGCGTTAGGGTAAAGGTAAGGGTTGGTGTTAGGGTTAGGGTAAGGGTTTGGGTTAGGGTTAAGTTTAGTTTGAGGTTTAGGGTTAGGGTTAGCATAAGGGTTCGGTTTATGGTTAGTGATAGGGTTAGGGTTAGGGAAAGGGTAAGGGTTAGGGTTAGGGTTAGGGTAAGAGTTACGGATAGGGTTAGGGTTAGGGTTACCATTAAGGTTAGGGTTAGGTTTAGGGTAAGAGTAAGGTTTAGTGTTAGGTTTAGGGTTAAGGTTAGGTTAGGGTTAGGGTAATTGTTATCGTTAGGGTTAGGATTAGGGTTAGGTTTAGGGTTAGGGTAAGGGTAAGGGTAAGTGTTAGGTTTAGGGTTAGGGTTAGGGTTAGGGTTAGGTTTAGGGTTAGGGCAAGACTAAGGGTTAGGTTTAGGTTTAGGGATAGGTTTAGGGTTAGAGTTAGGGTTAGGGTTAGGGTTAGGGTAAGGGTAAGGGTTAGGGGTAGTGTTAGGATTAGGTTTAGGTTTAGGGTTAGGGCAAGAGTAAGGGTCAGGGTTAGGGTTAGGGATAGATTTAGGGTTAGAGTTAGGGTTAGGGTTAGGGTAAGGGTAAGGGTTAGGGTTAAGTTTAGAGTTAGGGTTAGGGTTAGGGTAAGGGTTAGGGTTAGGGTAAGGGTTAGGGTTAGGGTTAGGGTTAGGGTTAGGTTTAGGTTTAGGGTTAGGGTAAGAATAAGGGTTAGGGTTTGGGTTAGGGTAAGTGTTAGGGTTAGGGTAAGGGTTAGTGTTAGGGTTAGGGTTAGGATTAGGGTTAGGGTAAGGGTAAGGGTTAGTATTAGGGTTAGGGTTAGGGTTGGGGTTAGGTTTAGGTGTTAGGGTTAGGTTTAGGGTTAGGGTAAGTGTAAGGGTTAGGGTTCGGTTTAGGGGTTAGGGTTAGGGGTTAATGTTAGGGTTAGGGTGAGGGTTAAGGTAAGGGTAGGGGTTAGGGTTAGTATTAGGGTTAGGGTTAAGTTTAGGTATAGGGTTAGGATACGGGTAAGTGTTAGGGTTAGGGGTAGGTTTAGGGTATGGGTTAGGGTTAGGGTTGGGGTTAGGGTTAGGATTAGGGTAAGGGTAAAGTTTAGGGTTAGGGTTAGTGTTAGGGTAATGTTTAGGTTTATGGTTAGGGTTAAAGTGAGGGCTAGGGTAAGGGTTAGGGTTAGGGTTAGGGTTAGGATTAGGTTTACGGTTAGGGTTAGGATTAGGGTAAGGGTTAGGGTTAGGGTTGGGTTTAGTTTTAGGATTAGGGTAAGGGTAAGGGTTAGGGTGAGAGTTAGGGTAAGGGTTACGGTTAGGGTTAGGGTTAGGTTTAGGGTTAGGTTTAGGGTAAGGGTATGGTTTAGGTTTAGGGTTAATTTTAGGTTTACGGTTGGGGTTAAGGTTAGGGATAGGGTTAGGGTAAGGGTAAGGGTTAGGTTTAGGGTATTTTATGATAAGCGTTTTAGGTTTAGGGTTGGGGTTATGGTTAGGGTTAGTGTAAGGGTAAGGGTTAGGGGTATGGTTAGAGTTAGGGGTTAGGGTTAGGGTTAGGGATTAGGGTTAAGGTTATGGTTAGGGTTAGGGTTAGGTTTAGGTTTAGGATTAGTGTAAGGGTAAGGGTTAAGGTTAGGGTTAGGGTAAGGATTAGCTTTAGGGTTAGGGTTAGGATAAGGGTAAGGTTTATGGTTAGGGTTATGGTTAGGGTTAAGGTTAGGGTTAGGGTTAAGGTTAGGTTTAGGTTTAGGGTTAGGGTTAGGTTTACGTTTTGGGTTAGGGTTAGGGTAAGTGTAGGTTTAGGGTTGGGGTTAGGGTTAGGGTAAGGTTAAGGGTTAGGTTTAGGGTTAGGGTTAGGGTTAGGTTTAGGGTTAGGTTTAGGGTAAGGGTAAGGGATAGGGTTAGGGTTAGGGTTTGGGTTTGGGGAAGGGTAAGGGTTAGGGTTAGGATTAGGGTTAGGGTAAGGATTAAGGTTAGGGTTATGGTTAGGGTAAGGATTAGTGTTAGGGTTAGGGTTAGCATTGAGGTTAGGGTTAGGGTAAGGGTAAGGGTTAGGGTTAGGGTTAGAGGAAGAGTTAGGGTCAGGTTTACGGTTAGGGTTAGGTTTATAGTTAGGGTTAGGGTTAGGGTAAGGCTATTTGTTAGGTTTAGGGTCAGGGTTAGGGTTGGGGTTAGCGTTAGGGTAAGGGTAAGGGTAAGAGTTAGGGTTAGGGTTAAGTAAGGAGAAGGTTTAGGCTTAGGGTTAGTGTTAGGGTAGGGTAAGGGTTAGGGTTAGGTTCAGGGTAAGGTTAGCGTGAGGGTAAGGGTAACGGTTAGGGTTAGGGTTAGGGATAGGATGAAGATTAGTGTTAGGGTTAGGGTTAGGGTAAGGGTAAGTGTTAGTGTTAAGGTTAGGGTTGGGGTTAGGGTTAGGATTAGGGTTAGGGTAAGGGTAAGGTTTAGTGTTAGGGTTAGGGTAAGGGTTAGGGTTAGGGTTAGGGTTAGTGGTTAGGGTTAGTGCTAGGGTTAGGTTTAGGGTTAGGGTTAGGGTTAGGGTGAGGTTTAGGGTTTGGTTTAGGTTAGGGATAGGGCAAGCGTAAGGGTTATTGTTAGGGTTAGAGTTAGGGTTACGGTTAAGGTTAGGGTTAGGGTTAGCGTTAGGTTTAGGGTTAAGTTTAGGGTTAGGGTAAGGGTAAGTGTTAGGTTTAGGGTTAGGGTTAGGGTTGGGGTAAGTGTAAGGATTAGGGTTAGGGTTAGGGTTAGGGGTTATGGTTGTGGTTAATGTTAGGGTTAGGGTTAGGGTTACGGTTAAGGAAAGGGTAAGGGTTAGGGTAAGGGTTTGGGTCAGACTTACGGTTAGGGTTAATGTTAGGGTTAGGGTTAGGGTTAGGGTTAAGTAAAGGGTAAGGGTTAGGGTAAGGGTTAGTATTAGGTTTAGTTTTAGGCTAAGGTTTAGGGTTAGGGTTAGGGTTAGGATAAGGTTTAGGGTTAGGTTTAGGGGTAGGGTTAACATTAAGGTTAGGTTTTCGGTTACGGTAAGGGTAAGGGTTAGGGTTAGAGTTAGGGTTAGGGCAAGCATTAGGTTCAGGGTGAGGGTTAGGGTAAGGGTTAGGGTTAGGGTTAGGGTTAGCATTAAGGTTAGGGTTAGGGTTAGGGTAAGTGTAAGGCTTAGGGTTAGGGTTAGGGGTTAGAGTTAGGGTTCGGGTTAGAGTTAGGGTTAAGGTAAGGGTAAGGGTTAGTTTTAGGGTAAGGGTTAGGGAAAGGGTAACGGTTAGGGTGAGGGTTAGGGTTAGGGTTAGGTTTAGGGTTAGGGTAAGGGATAGGGTGAGGGTTAGGGTTAGGTTTAGGGTTAGGGTTAGGGTAAGGGTAAGGGTTAGGTTTAGGGTTAGGGTTAGGGTTAGGGTAAGGGTTAGGGTTAGGGTTAGGGATAGGTTTAGGGTTAGGGTTAGGGTTAGTGTTAGGCTAAGGGTAAGGGTTAGGGTTAAGGTTAGGGTTAGGGTTAAGGTTACGGTAAGGGTTAGGGTTAGGGTAAGGGATAGGGTTAGTGTTAGTGTTAGGGTTAGGTTTAGGTTTAGGGTTAGGGTAAGGGTAAGGGTTAGGGTTAGGGTTAGGTTTAGGGTTAGGGTTAGTGTTAGGGTAATGGTTAGGGTTAGGGTTAGGGTTTGGGTTAGAGTGATGGTTAGGGTAAGGGTTAGGTTTAGGGTTAGGGTTAAGGTTAGTGTCAGGGTTAGAGTTAGGGTTAGGGTTAAGGTTAGGGTTAGGGTTAGGGTTAGGGTTAGGGTAATGGTTAGGGTTAGGGTTAGAGTGATGGTTAGGGTTAGGTTTAGTGTTAGGGGTTAGGGTTAGAGTTAGGGTTAGGGTTAGGGTAAGGTTTAGGGTTAGGGTTAGGGTAAGTGTTAGGTTTAGGGTTATTGTTAAGGTAAGCGAAAAGTTTAGAGATAGGGTTAGGGTTAGGGTTAGGGTTAGGGGTTAGGGTTATAATTAACGTTAGGGTTAGGGTAAGGATTAGGGTTAGGGTTAGGGTTAGGATGACGGTAAGTGTTAGGGTTACGGTTAGGGTTAGGGTTAAATTTAGGGTTACGGTAATGGTAAGGTTTAGGGTTATTTTCAGGGTTAGGGTTAGGGTTAGATTTAGGGTTAGGGTTAGGTTTAGGGTAAGGGTAAGTGTTAAGTTTAGGGTTAGGGTTAGGTTTAGGATAAGAGAAAGGGTTAGGATTAAGTTTAGGGTTAGGGGTTAGGGTTAGGTTTTGGGTTACGGTTAGGGTAAGGGTAAGGGTTAGGGTTAGGGTTAGGTTTAGGTTTAGCGTTAGCGTAAGGGTAAGGGTTAGGGTTAGGGTTAGGGTTAGGGTTGGGGTAAGGTTTAGGGGTTAGGGTTAGGTTTAGGGTTAGGGGTTAGGGTTAGGGTTAGGGTTACGGTAGGGAAAGGGTTAGGGTTAGGGTTAGGGTTAGCGTTTGGGGTTTGGGTTAGGGTTAGGGATAGGGTAAGGTTAGGGTTAGGGTCAGGGTTAGGGTTAGGGTAAGGGTAAGTGTTAGGTTTAGGTTTAGGGTTAAGTTTATGGTATGGGTAAGGGTTAGGGTTAGGGTTAGGGTTAGGGTAAAGTTTAGGTTTAGGTTTAGGGTATGGGTAAGTGTTAGGGTTAGGGTTAGGTTTTGGGTTATGGTTAGGTTAAGGTTAAGGGTTAGGGTTAGGGTTAGGGTTAGTGTTAGGTTTAGGGTTAGGGTTAGGGTGAGGGTTATGTTTAGAGTTAAGTTTAGGGTTAGGGTTAGGGGTTAAGTTTAGGGTTAGGGGTTAGGGTTAAGGTTAGGGTTAGGTTTAGGGTTAGGATTAGTGTAGGGGTAAGGGTTAGGGTTAGGGTTAGGGTTAGCTTTAGGGTTAGGGTTAGGATAAGGGTAAGGGTTATGTTTAGGGTTAGGGTTAGGTTTAAGGTTAGGGTTAGGGTTAGGGTTAGTGTTAGGTTTAGGTTTTGGGTTAGGGTTAGGGTAAGGGTAAGTGTTAGGGTTAGGGTTAGGGTTAGGGAAGGGTAAGGGTTAGGGTTTAGCTTAGGATTAGGTTTAGGGTTAGGGTTAGGGTTAATATTAGGTTTAGGGATATGGTAAGGGTAAGGGTTAGGGTTAGAGTAAGGGTTAGGTTAAGGGTTAGGGTTAGCTTTAGGGTAAGGGTTAGGGTTAGGGTAAGGGTAAGGTTTAGGGCTAGGGTTAGGGTTTGGGTTTGGGGAAGGGTTAGGGTTAGGGTTAGGGTTAAGGTAAGGGTAAGGTTTAGGCTTAGGGTTAGGGTTAGGTTAGGGTAAGGGTTAGGGTTAGGTTCAGGGTAAGGTTAGCGTGAGGGTAAGGTTAAGGGTTAGTGTTAAGGTTAGGGTTAGGGTTAGTGTTAGGATTAGGGTTAGGGTAAGGGTAAGGGTTAGGGTTAGGGTAAGGGTTAGGTTTAGGGTTAGGGTTAGGGTTAGGATAAGGGTGAGGGTTAAGGCTAGGTTTAGGGTTAGGGTTAGGGTTAGGGTAAGGGTAAGGGATAGGGTTAGGGTTCGGGTTAGGCTAAGGTTTAGGTTTAGGGTTAGGGGTAGGGTTAATATTAAGGTTAGGTTTTGGTTTTGGGTAAGGGTAGGGTTAGGGTTAGAGTTAGGGTTAGGGCAAGCATTAGGTTTAGGGTTAGGGTTAGGGTTAGGTTTAGGGTTAGGGTTAGGGTAAGGGTAAGGGTTAGTGTTAGGGTGAGGGTTAGGTTTAGGGTTGGGGTTAAGTTTAGGTTTAGGGTTAGGGTAAGGGTAAGGATTAGGGTGAGGGTTAGGGTTAGGGTAAGAGTTAGGGTTAGGGTTACGGTTAGGGTTAGGTTTATGGTTAGGGTTAGGGTTAGGGTTAGCGTTAGGGTAAGGGTAAGGGTAAGGGTTAGGGTTAGGGTTAAAATAAGGGTGAGGGTTAGCGTTAGGGTTAGGGTTACGGTAGGGTAAGGGTTAGGGTTAGGTTCAGGATAAGGTTTAGCATGAGGATAAGGGTAAGGGTTAGGGTTAGGGTTAGGGTTAGGGTTAGGGTAAAGGTAATGGTTAGGGTTAGGGTTAGGGTTAGGTAAGGGTAAGTGTTAGTGTTGAGGTTAGGTTTAGGGTTAGGGATTGGATTAGGGTTAGGGTAAGGATAAGGGTTAGTGTTAGGGTTAGGGTAAGGGTTAGGGTTAGGGTTAGGGTTAGGGTTAGTGGT
>JANJXV010000080.1:2382500-2385000 GCA_024803745.1 Megascapheus bottae
TTTAGTTTTAGGGCAGCATTAGGGTTAGGGTTATGGTTAGGGTAAGGATTAGGGTTAGCGTTAGGGTTAGCAATAAGGTTAGGGTTAGGGTTAGGGTAAGTGTAAGTGTTAGGGTTAGGATTAGGGTTAGGGGTTAGGGTTAAGATTAGGATTAGGGTTAAGATAAGGGTAAGGGTTAGGTTTAGGGTTAGGGTTAGGGTAAGGGTAAGGGTTAGGGTTAGGTTTAGGTTTAGGTTTAGGGTTAGGGTAAGGGTAAGGGTTGGGGTTAGGGTTAGGGATATGTTTAGGGTTAGGGTCAGGGTTAGGGTTAGGATTAGGGTAAGGGTAAGGGTTAGGTTAGGGTTAGGGTTAGGTTTAGCGTTAGGGTTAGGGTAAGGGTAAGGGTTAGGTTTAGGGTTAGTGTTAGGGTTAGGGTTAAGGTTAGGGTTAGGGTTAGGGTAAGGGTAAGGCTTAGGGTTAGGATTAGGGTTAGGGGTTAGGGTTAGGGTTTGGGTTAGGGTTACGGTTAGGGTAAGGGTAAGGTTTAGGGTTAGGGTTAGGGTTAGGGGTTAGGGTTAGGGTTAGGGTTAAGGTAATGGTTAGGGTTAGGATTAGGGTTAGGTTTAGGGTAAGGGTAATGTTTAGGGTTAGGTTTAGGGTTAGTCTTAGGGTAAGGGTAAGGGTTAGGGTTAAGGTTAGGGTTAGGGTAAGGGTTAGGGTTAGGGTTAGGGTTAGTTTTAGGGTTCGGTAAGGGTAAGGGTTAGGGTTAGGGTTAGGGATATGTTTAGGGTTAGGGTTAGGGTTAGGGTTAGGGTAAGGGTAAGGTTTAGGGTTAAGGTTAGGGTTAGGGAAAGGGTGAGAGTTAGGGTTAGGGTTAGTATTAGGGTTAGGGTTAGGGAAAGGGTAAGGGTTAGGTTTAGGGTTACAGTTAGGGTTAGCATCAAGGTTAGGGTCAGGGTTAGGGTAAGGGTAAGGCTTTGGGTTAGGGTTAGGGTAAGGGTAAGGGTTAGGTTTAGGGTTAGCGTTAGGTTTAGGGTTAGGGTTAGGGTAAGGGTAAGGGTTAGGGTTAGTGTTAGGGTTAGGGTTAAGGTTAGGGTTAGGATTAGGGTAAGGGTAAGTGTTAGGGTTAGGATTGGGGTTAGGGTTAGGGTTAGGGTTAGGGTTAGGGTAAGGGTAAGGGTTTGGGTTAGTGTTAGGGTTAGGGGTTACGGTTAGGGTAAGGGTAAGGGTTAGGCTGAGGGTTAGGGTTTGGTTTAGGGTTAGGGTTAGGATAAGGCTAAGGGTTATTGTTAGGGTTAGATTTAGGGTTAGGTTTAAGGTTAGGGTTACGGTTAGGGTTAGGGTTAGGTTTAGGGTTAAGTTTAGGGTTAGGGTAAGGGTAAGTGTTAGGGTTAGGGTTAGAGTTAGGGTTAGGGGTTAGGGTTAGGGTTGATGTTAGGGTTAGGTTTATGGTTAGGGTTAAGGAAAGGGTAAGGTTTAGGGTAAGGTTTAGCGTTAGGGTTATGGTTAGGGTTAGGGTTATTGTTAGGGTTAGGGTTAGGGTTAGGGTTAAGGAAAGGGTAAGGGTTAGGGTAAGGTTAGGGTTCGGGTTAGGGCAAGGATTAGGGTTAGGGTTAGGGTTAGGGTAAGGTTTAGGGTTAGTTTTAGGGGTAGGGTTAACATTAAGGTTAAGTTTTGGTTTAGGGTTAGGGTAAGGGTTAGGGTTAGAGTTAGGGTTAGGGCAAGCATTCGGGTTAGGGTTAGGGTTAGGATAAGGATTTGGCTGAGGGTTAGCAATAAGTTTAGGGTTAGGGTTTTTGTAAGTGTAAGGGTTAGGGTTAGGGTTAGGGCTTATGGTTAAAATTAGGGTTAGGGTTAAGTTATGGGTAAGGGTTAGGTTTAGGTTTACGGTTAGGTAAGGGTAAGGATTAGGTTTAGGGTTGGGGTTAGCTTTAGGGTTAGGGTAAGGGTAAGGGTTAGGGTTAGGGTTATGCATATGTTTACGGTTATGGTTAGGGTTAGGGTTAGGGTTAGGGCAAGGGTTAGGGTTAGGGTAAGGGTTAGGTTTAGGGTTAGGGTTAGGGTAAGCGTAGGGTTATGGTTAGGGTTAGGGTTAAGGTTAGGGTAGGGTAAGGGTTAGGGTTAGTTTCAGGGTAAGGTTTAGCGTAAGGGTAAGGGTTAGGGTTAGGTTTTATTGTTAGGGTAAGGGTTATGGTTAGGGATAGGGTTAGGGTTAGGGTGAAGGTTAGGGTTAGGGTTAGGGTAAGGTTAAGTGTTAGTGTTGAGGTTAGGGTTAGGGTTAGGGTTAGGATTAGAGACAGGGTAAGGGTAAGGGTTAGGGTTGGGGTTAGGGTAAGGGTTAGGGTTAGGGTTAGGGTTAGTGGTTAGGGTAAGTGTTAGGGTTAGGGTTAGGGTTAGGGTTAGGATTAGAGACAGGGTAAGGGTAAGGGTTAGGGTTGGGGTTAGGGTTAGGGTAAAGGTTAGGGTTAGGGTTAGGGGTAGGTTTAGGGTTAGGGTTAGGTTTAGGGTAAGGGTATGTGTT
>JANJXV010000080.1:2390000-2447500 GCA_024803745.1 Megascapheus bottae
GGTTAGGGTAAGGGTTAGGTTTAGGGTTAGGGTTAGGGTAAGCGTAGGGTTATGGTTAGGGTTAGGGTTAAGGTTAGGGTAGGGTAAGGGTTAGGGTTAGTTTCAGGGTAAGGTTTAGCGTAAGGGTAAGGGTTAGGGTTAGGTTTTATTGTTAGGGTAAGGGTTATGGTTAGGGATAGGGTTAGGGTTAGGGTGAAGGTTAGGGTTAGGGTTAGGGTAAGGTTAAGTGTTAGTGTTGAGGTTAGGGTTAGGGTTAGGGTTAGGATTAGAGACAGGGTAAGGGTAAGGGTTAGGGTTGGGGTTAGGGTAAGGGTTAGGGTTAGGGTTAGGGTTAGTGGTTAGGGTAAGTGTTAGGGTTAGGGTTAGGGTTAGGGTTAGGATTAGAGACAGGGTAAGGGTAAGGGTTAGGGTTGGGGTTAGGGTTAGGGTAAAGGTTAGGGTTAGGGTTAGGGGTAGGTTTAGGGTTAGGGTTAGGTTTAGGGTAAGGGTATGTGTTAGGGTTACTGTTAGGATTAGCCTTAGTGTAAGGGTAAGTGTAAGCGTTAGGGTTAGGGTTAAGGTAAGGTTAAATGTTAGGTTTAGGGTTAGGGTTAGGGTAGGGTAAGGGTTAGGGTTATGTTCTTGGTAAGGGTTAGCGGTAGGGTAAGGGTAAGGGTTAGAGATAGGGTTAGAGTTAGGGTAAGGGTAAGAGTTAGGGTTAGGCTTAGGCTTAGGGTTAGGGTGAAGGTTAGGGGGAGGGTTAGGGTTAGGGTAAGGGTAAGTGTTAGGGTTAGGGTTAGGGTTAGGATTAGTATTAGGGTAACGCTAAGGGTTAGGGTAAGGGTTAGTGTTAGGGTTAGGGTTAGTGTTAGGGTTATGGTAAGTGTAAGGGTTAGGGTTAGTGTTAGGGTAAGGGTTAGGGTTAGAGTAAGGGTTAGGGTTTGTAGGAGGGTTAGGGTTAGGTTTTGGGTTAGGGTTAGGGTAATGGTAAGGGTTAGGTTTAGGTTTAGGGTTGGGGTTAAATCTAGGGTTAGGGTTAGGGTAAGGGTAAGTGTTAGGGTTAGGGTTTGGGTAAGGGTTAGGGTTAGGGTTAGGGTTAGGGTTAGGGTTAGGGTTAGGTTTAGGGTTAGGGTTAGGGTTTGGGTAAGTGTAAGTGTACGGTTAGGTTTAAGGTTAGGGTTATTGTTAGGGATAGGGTAATGTTTGGGTTAGGGTCAGGGTTAGGTTTAGGGTAAGGGTAAGTCTTAGGGTTAGGGTTAGGTTTAGGGAAAGAGTTAGTGTTAGGGTTAGGGTTAGGGTTATGGTTAGGTTAAGGTTAAGAGTTAGGGTTAGGGTTAGTGTTAGGTTTAGGGTTAGGGTTACGGTTAGTGTTTGGTTTAGGGTTAAGGTTAGGGTTACGGTTAGGGTAAGGGTTAGGGTTATGTTTAGAGTTAGGGGTTAGGGTTAGGGTAAGCGTAAGGTTTATGGTTAGGGTTATGGTGAGGGTTAGGGTTAGGGTTAGGGTTAGCATTAAGGTTAGGGTTAGGGTTAGGGTAAGGATTAGGGTGAGGGTTAGCAATAAGTTTAGGGTTAGGGTTATTGTAAGTGTAAGGGTTAGGGTTAGGGTTAGGGGTTATGGTTAAAATTAGGGTTAGGGTTAAGTTATGGGTAAGGGTTAGGTTTAGGTTTAGGGTTAGGGTAAGGGTAAGGATTAGGTTTAGGGTTGGGGTTAGCTTTAGGGTTAGGGTAAGGGTAAGGGTTAGGGTTAGGGTTATGGATATGTTTACGGTTATGGTTATGGTTAGGGTTAGGGTTAGGGCAAGGGTTAGGGTTAGGGTAAGGGTTAGGTTTAGGGTTAGGGTTAGGGTAAGCGTAGGGTTATGGTTAGGGTTAGGGTTAAGGTTAGGGTAGGGTAAGGGTTAGGGTTAGTTTCAGGGTAAGGTTTAGCGTAAGGGTAAGGGTTAGGGTTAGGTTTAGCGTTAGGGTAAGGGTTATGGTTAGGGATAGGGTTAGGGTTAGGGTGAAGGTTAGGGTTAGGTTTAGGGTAAGGGTAAGTGTTAGTGTTAAGGTTAGGGTTAGGGTTAGGGTTAGGATTAGAGACAGGGTAAGGGTAAGGGTTAGGGTTGGGGTTAGGGTAAGTGTTAGGGTTAGGGTTAGGGTTAGTGGTTAGGGTAAGTGTTAGGGTTAGGGTTAGGGGTAGGGGTAGGGTTAACATTAAGGTTAGGTTTTGGGTTAGGGTAAGGGTAAGTGTTAGGGTTAGGGTTAGGGTTAGGTTTAGGATAAGGGTAAGGGTTAGGGTTAGGGGTAAGGGTTAGTGTTAGGGTTAGGTTTAGGGTTACGGTTAGGGTAAGGGTAAGGGTTAGAGTTAGGGTAAGGGTTAGGTTTAGGATTAGGGTTAGGGTAAAGGTTAGGGTTAGGGTTAGGGGTAGGTTTAGGGTTAGGGTTAGATTTAGGGTAAGGGTATGTGTTAGGGTTACTGTTAGGATTAGCCTTAGAGTAAGGGTAAGTGTAAGCGTTAGGGTTAGGGTTAAGGTAAGGTTAAATGTTAGGATTAGGGTTAGGGATAGGGTAGGGTAAGGGTTAGGGTTATGTTCAGGGTAAAGGTTAGCTGTAGAGTAAGGGTAAGGGTTAGGGATAGGGTTAGAGTTAGAGTAAGGTAAGAGTTAGGGTTAGGGTTAGGCTTAGGGTTAGGGTTTAGGTTAGGGGTAGGGTTAGGTTTAGGGTAAGGGTAAGTGTTAGGGTTAGGGTTAGGGTTAGGATTAGGGTTAGGGTAACGCTAAGGGTTATGGTAAGGGTTAGGTTTAGGGTTAGGGTTAGTGTTAGGGTTATGGTAAGTGTAAGGGTTAGGGTTACGGTTAGGGTAAGGGTTAGGGTTAGAGTAAGGGTTAGGGTTTGTAGGAGGGTTAGGGTTAGGTTTTGGGTTAGGGTTAGGGTAATGGTAAGGGTTAGGTTTAGGTTTAGGGTTGGGGTTAAATCTAGGGTTAGGGTTAGGGTAAGGGTAAGTGTTAGGGTTAGGGTTAGGGTTAGGGTAAGGGTTAGGGTTAGGGTTAGGGTTAGGGTTAGAATGAGGATGAGGGTTAGGGTTAGGGTTAGGGTTTGGTTTAGGGTTAGGGTTAGGGTTTGGGTAAGTGTAAGTGTACGGTTAGGTTTAGGGTTAGGGTTATTGTTAGGGATAGGGTAAGGTTTGGGTTAGTGTCAGGGTTAGGTTTAGGGTAAGGGTAAGTCCTAGGGTTAGGGTTAGCGTTAGGTTTAGGGAAAGAGTAAGTGTTAGGGTTAGGGTTAAGGTTATGGTTAGGTTAAGGTTAAGGGTTAGGGTTAGGGTTAGGGTTAGTGTTAGGTTTAGGGTTAAGGTTAGGGTTACGGTTAGGGTAAGGGTTAGGGTTATGTTTAGAGTTAGGGGTTAGGGTTAGGGTAAGCGTAAGGTTTATGGTTAGGGTTATAGTGAGGGTTAGGGTTAGGGTTAGGGTTAGCATTAAGGTTAGGGTTAGGGTTAGGATAAGGATTAGGGTGAGGGTTAGCAATAAGTTTAGGGTTAGGGTTATTGTAAGTGTAAGGGTTAGGGTTAGGGTTAGGGGTTATGGTTAAAATTAGGGTTAGGGTTAAGTTATGGGTAAGGGTAAGGTTTAGGTTTAGGCTTAGGGTAAGGGTAAGGATTAGGTTTAGGGTTGGGGTTAGCTTTAGGGTTAGGGTGAGGGTAAGGGTTAGGGTTAGGGTTATGGATATGTTTACGGTTATGATTAGGGTTAGGGTTAGGGTTAGGGCAAGGGTTAGGGTTAGGGTAAGGGTTAGGTTTAGGGTTAGGGTTAGGGTAAGCGTAGGGTTAGGGTTAGGGTTAGGGTTAAGGTTAGGGTAGGGTAAGGGTTAGGGTTAGGTTCAGGGTAAGGTTTAGCGTAAGGGTAAGGGTTAGGGTTAGGTTTAGGGTTAGGGTAAGGTTTATGGTTATGTTTAGAGTTAGGGGTTAGGGTTAGGGTAAGAATAAGGTTTATGGTTAGGGTTATAGTGAGGGTTAGGGTTAGGGTTAGGGTTAGCATTAAGGTTAGGGTTAGGGTTAGGATAAGGATTAGGGTGAGGGTTAGCAGTAAGTTTAGGGTTAGGGTTATTGTAAGCGTAAGATTTATGGTTAGGGTTATGGTGAGGGTTAGGGTTAGGGTTAGGGTTAGCATTAAGGTAAGGGTTAGGGTTAGGGTAAGGGTAAGGGTTTGGGTTAGGGGTCGGGTTACGGTAAGGGTAAAGGTTAGGGTTAGAGTTAGGTTTAGGTTTAGGGTTAGGGTTAGGGTAAGCGTAAGGGTTAGGGTTAGCATTAGGGTTAGGGGTTAGGGTTAGGGTTAGGGTAAGGATAAGGTTTAGGTTTAGGGTTAGGGTTAGGGTAAGTGTAAGGGTTAGGGTTAGGGTTAGGGTTAGGTTTAGGGTTAGGGTAAGGGTAAGGGTAAGGGTTAGGGTTAGGGTTAGTGTTAGGGTTAGCATTCAGGTTAGGGTTAAGGTAGGGTAAGGGTATGGGTTAGGCTTAGGATTAGTGTTAGGGTAAGGGTAAGGGTTAGTGTTAGGGTTAGGGTAAGAGTTAGGGTTAGGATTAGTGTTAGGGATAGGGTAAGGGTAAGGGTTACGGTAAGGGTTAGGGTTAGGGTTTGGTTTAGGGTTAGGGTAAGGGTAAGTGTTAGGGTTAGGGTTAGGGATATGTTTAAGGTTAAGGTTAGGGTTAGGGTTAGGGTTAGGGTAAGGGTAAGGGTTAGGGTTAGGGTTAGGGTTAGGGAAAGGGTAAGAGTTAGGATTAGGCTTAGGATTAGGTTTAGGGTTAGGGAAAGGGTAAGGGTTAGGGTTAGGGTTGCGGTTAGGGTTAGCATTAAGGTTAGGGTTAGGGTTAGGGTTAGGGTAAGGGTAAGGGTTAGGGTTAGGTTTATGGTTAGGAGTTAGGGTTAGGGTTAGTGATAGGGTAAGGGTAAGATTTAGGGTTAGGGTTAGGGTTTAGGGTTAGGGGTTAGGGTTAGGGTTAGGGTTAGGGTTAGGGTAAGGGTTACGGTTAGGGTTAGGATTAGGGTGAGCGTTAGCGTTAGGGTTAGGGTTAGGGGTTACGGTTAGGGTTAGGGTAAGGGTTAGGTTCGGGTTAGGGTTAGGGTTAGGGTTAGAATTAGGGTTAGAGTAAGTTTAAGTGTTAGGGTTAGGGTTCGGGTAAGGGTTAGGGTTAGGTTTAGGGTTAGTCGGTAGGGTTAGTGTAAGTGTTAGGGTTAGGTTTAGGGTTAGGTTTAGGGTAAGCGTAATGTTTAGGGTTAGGGTTAGGTTTCGGGTAAGTGTAAGGGTTAGTGTTTGGGTTAGGGTTAGGTGTTAGGGTAAAGGTTAGGGTTTGGTTAAGGTAAGGGTTAGGGTTAGGGTTAGGGTTAGGTTAAGGATAAGGGTTAGGATTTGGGTTACTGTTACGGTTAGGTTTAGGGTTAGGGTAAGGGTAAGGGTTAGGGTTAGGGTTAGGGATATGTTTAGGGTTAGGTTTAGGGTTAGGGTAAGGGTAAGGGTTAGGGTTACGTTTAGGGATATGTTTAGGGTTAGGCTTAGGGTTAGGATAAGAGTAAGGGTTGGGGTTAAGGTTAGGGTTAGGGTTAGGGTTAGGGTAAAGGTTAAGGTTAGGGTAAGGGTTAGGGTTAGTTTTAGGGTTAGGTTTAGGGTTAGGGCTAGGGTAAGCGTAAGGGTTAGGGTTAGGTTAGGGTTAGGGTTAGGGTAGGGTAAGGGTTAGGGTTAGGTTCAGGGTAAGGTTTAGCGTGAGGTTAAGGGTAAGGGTTAGGGTAAGGGTTAGGGTTAGTTACGGGTATTGGTTATGGTTAGGGTTAGGGTTAGGGTGAAGGTTAGGGTTTGGGTTAGGCTTTGGGTAAGGGTAAGTGTTAGTGTTAAGGTTAGTGTTAGGGTTAGGTTTAGGATTAGGGATAGGGTAAGGGTAAGGGTTAGGGTTGGGCTTAGGGTAAGGGTTAGGGTTAGGGTTAGGGTTAGTGGTTAGGGTAAGTGTTAGGGTTAGGGTTAGGGGTAGGGGTAGGTTTAACATTAAGGTTAGGTTTTGGGTTAGTGTAAGGGTAAATGTTAGGGTTAGGGTTAGGTTTAGGATAAGGTAAGTGTTAGGGTTAGGGTTAGGGTTAGGGGTAAGGGTTAGGGTTAGGGTTAGGTTTAGGGTTACGGTTAGGGTAAGGGTAAGGGTTAGTGTTCGGGTTAGGGTTAGGTTTAGGGTTAGGGTTAGTGTAAGGGTAAGTGTTAGGGTTAGGGATAGGTTTAGAGTAAGGGTTAGGATTATGGTTAATGTTAGGGTTAGGGTGAGGTTTAGGTTTGGGGTTAAGTTTAGGGTTAGGGTTAGGCTAAAGGTAAGGGTTAGGGTTAGGTTTAGGTTTAGGGTAAGAATTAGGGTTAGGGTTACGATTAGGGTTAGTTTATGGTTATGGTTAGGGTTAGGGTAAGACTATGTGTTAGGGTTAGCGTTAGGGATAGGTTTAGGGTTAGTGTTAGGGTAAGGGTAAGGGTAAGGGTTAGGGTTAGGGTTAAGGTAAGGGTAAGGGTTAGGGTTAGGGTTAGGGTAGGGTAAGGGTTAGGGTTAGGTTCAGGGTAATGTTTAGCGTGAGGGTAAGGGTAAGGGATAGGGTTAGGGTTAGGGTAAGGGTAATGGTTAGGGTTAGGGTTAGGGTTAGGGTGAAGTTTAGGGTTAGGGTAAGGGTAAGTGTTAGTGTTAAGATTAGGGTTAGGTTTAGGGTTAGGATTAGGGTTAGGGTGAGGGTAAGGGTAAGGGTTAGGGTTAGTTTTAGGGTAAGGGATAGGGTTAGGGTTAGGATTAGTGGTTAGGGCTAGTGTTAGGGTTAGGGATAGGTTTAGGGTTAGGGTTAGGGTAAGGGTAAGGGTTAGGATTAGGGTTAGGGTTAGGTTTCGGGTTAGGGTTAGGTTAAGGGTAAGGGTGAGGTTTAGGGTTAGAGTTAGGTTTAGGGTTAAGTTTAGGGTTAGGGTTAGGGTTAGGGTTAGGGTTAAGTTTAGGTTTAGGGTAAGGGTACGTGTAAGGGTTAGAGATAGGGTTAGGTTTAGGGTTAGGGTTAGGGTAAGGGTAAGGGTTAGGATTAGGGTTAGTGTTAGGGTTAAGGTTAGGGTTAGGGTTAGAGTAAGGGTAACGGTAAGGGTTAGGTTTAGGGTAAGGGTAAGGTTTAGGGGTTAGGGTTACGGTAAGGGTTTGGGTTAGGGTTAGGGTTAAGTTTAGGTTAGGGTTAGGGTAAGGGTAAGGTTTATGGTTAGGGTTACGGTTAGGGTTAGGGAAAGGGTAAGGGTTAGGGTTAGGGTTCGGGTTAGGGTAAGGATTAGGGTTATGGTTAGGTTTAGGTAAGGGTTAGGGTTAGGGTTAGGGTTAGGGTTAGGGTTAGGATTAGGTTTAGGGTTAGGGTTAGGGTTAGGTTTAGAGTTAGGGTAAGGCTAAGGGTTAGGGTTAAGGTTAGGGTTAGGGTTAATGTTAAGGTTAGGGTGAGGGTTAGAGTTAATGTAAGGGTTAGGGTTACGGTTAGGTTTAGGTTAGAGTTAATGGAAGGGTAAGGTATAGGGCTAGTTTTACGGTTGGTGTTAAGGTTAGGTTTAGGGTTTGGGTAAGGGTAAAGGTTAGGGTTAGGGTTAGTGTTAGGGTAATGTTTAGGTTTATGGTTAGGGTTAAAGTGAGGGTGAGGGTTAGGGTTAGGGTTAGGGTTAGGTTTAGTGTTAGGGTAAGGGTAAAGGATAGGGTTAGGGTAAGGTTTAGGGGTTAGGGTTACGGTTAGGGTTAGGTTTAGGGTTAGGTTTAGGGTAAGGGTTAGGGTTAGGGTTAGGATTAGGTTTAGGGTTAGGGTTGGGATTAGGGTAAGGTTAAGGGTTAGGGTGAGAATTAGGGTAAGGGTTACAGTTAGGGTTAGGGTTAGGTTTAGGGTTAGGTTTAGGGTAAAGGTATGGTTTAGGTTTAGGGTTAATTTTAGGTTTAGGGTTGGGCTTAAGGTTAGGGATAGGGTTAGTGTAAGGGTAAGGGTTAGGTTTAGGGTAGTTTATGGTAAGCGTTTTAGGTTTAGGGTTGGGGTTATGGTTAGGGTTAGTGTTACGGTAAGGGTAAGGTTTAGTGTTAGGTTCAGGGTTAGGGTTAGGGTTAAGGTTAGGGTAAGCGTTAGGTTTAGGGTTATGGTTATGGTTAGGGTTAGGGTTAGGGTAAGGCTATGTGTTAGGGATAGGGTTAGGGTTAGGGTTAGGTTGAATGTTAGGGTAAGGGTAAGGGTAAGGGTTAGGGATAGGTTTAAGGTAAGGGTAAGGGTTAGGGTTAGGATTAGGGTTAGGGTTAGAATGAGGGTAAGGGTAAGGGTTAGGGTTAGGGGTAGGGTTAGGGTAAGGGTAAGGGTTAGGGTTAGGGTGAAGGTTAGGGTTAGGGTTAGGGTAAGGGTAAGAGTTAGTGTTAAGCTTGGGGTTAGGGTTAGGATTAGGATTAGGGTTAGGGTAAGGGTAAGGTTAGGGTTGGGGTTAGGGTAAGGGTTAGGGTTAGGGTTAGGGTTAGTGTTTAGGGTTAGGGTTAGGGTTAGGTTTAGGGTTAGGTTAAGGGTTAGGGTTATGGTTAGAGTAAGGTTTAGGGTTAGGGTTAGGGTAAGGGTAAAGTTAGGGTTAGGGTTAGAGTTAGGGTTAGGGTTAAGGTTAGGGTTAGGGTTAGGGTTAAGGTTAGGTTTAGGCTTAGGTTTAGGGTTAGGGTAAGTGTTAGGGTTAGTGTTAGGGTTAGGGTTGGGGAAAGGGTAAGGATTCGGGTTAGGGTTAGAGTTAGGGGTTAGGGTTAGGGTTAATGTTAGGGTTAGGGTTAGGGTTAAGGAAAGGGTAAGGGTTAAGGTAAGGGTTAGGTTTAGGTTTAGGGTTTGGGTTAATGTTAGGTTTAGGGTTAGGGTTAAGGAAAGGGTAAGGGTTAGAGTAAGGGTTAGAGTTAGGGTTAGGGTCAGGCTAAGGATTAGGGTTAGGGTTAGTGTTAGGTTAAGGTTTAGGGTTAGGGGTAGGGTAAACATTAAGGTTAGGTTTTGGGTTAGGGTAATGGTAAGTGTTAGGGTTAGAGTTAGGGTTAGGGCAAGCATTAGGTTTAGGGTGAGGGTTAGGGTAAGGGTTAGGATTAGGGTTAGGATTAGCATTAAGGTTAGGGTTAGGGTTAGGATTAGGGTTAGGGTTAAGGTAAGGGTAAGGGTAAGGTTTAGGGTTAGGGTAAGGGTAAGGGTTAGGGTGAGGGTTAGGGTTAGGGTTAGGTTTAGGGTTAGGGTAAGGGTAAGGGTTACGGTTATGGTTAATGTTAGAGTAAGAGTTAGGGTTAGGGTTGGGGTTAGGGTTGGGGTTAGGTTTAGGGGTTAGGGTTAGGGTTAGGGTTACGGTAGGGGAAGGGTTAGGGTTAGGTTTAGGGTTAGGATTAGTGTAAGGGTAAGGGTTAGGATTAGGTTTAGGGTTAGGGGTTAGGGTTAGGTTTAGGGTTAGGGTTAGGGTAAGGGTAAGGGTTAGTGTTAGGGGTTAGGGTTAGGTTTAGGGTTACGGTTAGGGTACGGATAAGGGTTAGGGTTAGGGTTAGGTTTAGGTTTAGGGTTAGCGTTGGGGTAAGGGTAAGGGTTAGGGTTAGGGTTAGGGTTAGGGTTAGGGTTGGGGTTAGGTTTAGGGGTTAGGGTTAGGGTTAGGGGTTAGGGTTAGGTTTAGGGTTACGGTAGGGAAAGGGTTAGGGTTAGGGTGAGGGTTAGGGTTAGGGGTTAGGGTTAGGGTTAGGGTTATGGATAGGGTAAGGTTAGGGTTAGGGTCAGGGTTAGGGTTAAGGTAAGGGTAAGTGTAACTGTTAGGATTAGGTTTAAGTTTAGGGTAAGGGTAAGGTTTAGGATTAGGGCTAGGGTTAGGGTAAGGGTTAGGTTTAAGTTTAGGGTAAGGGTAAGTGTTAGGGTTAGGGTTAGGTTTAGAGTTATGGTTAAGTTAAGGTTAAGGGTTAGGGTTAGGGTTAGTGTTAGGTTTACGGTTATGGTTAGTGTTAGTGTTAGGTTTAGAGTTAAGTTTAGGGTTAGGGTTAGGGTAAGGATTAGGGGTATGTTTAGAGTTAGGGGTTAGGGTTGGGGTTAGGGTTAGGGGTTAGGGTTAAGGTTAGGGTTAGGGTTAGCGTTAGGTTTAGGGTTAGGATTAGTGCAAGGGTAAGGTTTAGGGTTAGGGTTAGGGTTAGTGTTAGCTTTAGGGTTAAGGTTAGGATAAGGGTAAGGTTTAGGGTAAGGGTTAGGGTTAGGGTTAGTGTTAGGTTTACGGTTATGGTTAGTGTTAGTGTTAGGTTTAGAGTTAAGTTTAGGGTTAGGGTTAGGGTAAGGATTAGGGGTATGTTTAGAGTTAGGGGTTAGGGTTGGGGTTAGGGTTAGGGGTTAGGGTTAAGGTTAGGGTTAGGGTTAGCGTTAGGTTTAGGGTTAGGATTAGTGCAAGGGTAAGGTTTAGGGTTAGGGTTAGGGTTAGTGTTAGCTTTAGGGTTAAGGTTAGAATAAGGGTAAGGGTTAGGGTAAGGGTTAGGGTTAGGGTTAGAGTTAGGGTAAGTGTAAGGTTTAGGGTTAGGGTTAGCATTAAGGTTAGGGTTAGGGTTAGGGTAAGGGTAAGTGTTAGGGTTAGGGTTATCATTTAGGTTAGGGTTAGGGTAAGGGTAAGGGTTAGGTTTAGGGTAAGTGTTAGGGTTAGGGTTAGGATTAGTGTAAGGGTAAGGGTTAGGGTTAGGGTTAGGGTTAGGGTAAGGGTAAGGGTTAGGGTTAGGGTTAGGGTTAGGTATAGGGTTAGGATTAGTGTAAGCGTAAGGGTTAATGTTAAGTTTAGGGGTAAGGTTAGGGTTAGGGTTAGGTTTAGCTTTTGGGTTAGGGTTAGGGTAAGGGTTAGGGTTAGGGTTAGGATTAGGGTAAGGGTAAGAGTAAGGGTTAGGGTTAGGGTTACGGTTAGGTTTAGGGTTAGGGTTAGGGTTAGGGTTAGGTTTAGGGATATGGTAAGGGTAAGGGTTAGGGTTAGGGTAAGGGTTAGGTTTAGGTTTAGGGTTAGGGTTAGGGTAAGGGTTAGGTTTAGCGTTAGGGTTAGGTTTAGGGTAAGGGTAAGGGTTAGGTTTAGGGTTAGGATTAGTGTAAGCGTAAGGGTTAATATTAAGGTTAGGGTTAAGGTTAGGGTTAGGGTTAGGTTTAGGTTTTGGGTTAGGGTTAGGGTAAGGGTTAGGGTTAGGGTTAGGATTAGGGTAAGGGTAAGGGTTAGGGTTAGGGTTAGGGTTAGGTTTAGGGTTAGGGTTAGGGATAGGGTTAGGTTTAGGGATATGGTAAAGGTAAGGGTTAGTGTTAGGGTAAGGGTTAGGTTTAGGTTTAGGGTTAGGGTTAGGGTAAGGGTAAGGTTTAGGGTTAGGGTTAGGGTTTGGGTTTGGGAAGGGTAAGGGTTAGGGTATAGGTTAGGGTTAGGGTAAGGGCAAGGATTAGGGTTAGGGTTAGGGTTAGGGTAAGGGTTAGTGTTAGGGTTAGGGTTAGCATTAAGGTTAGGGTTAGGGTTAGGGTAAGGATAAGGGTTATGGTTAGGGTAAGAGTTAGGGTTAGGGTTACGGTATAGTTAGGTTTATAGTTAGGGTTAGGGTTAGGATAAGGCTATGTGTTAGGGTTAGGATTAGGATTAGCGTTAGCGTTAGGGTAAGGGTAAGGGTAAGAGTTAGGGTTAGGGTTAAGGAAAGGGTAAGTTTTAGGCTTAGGGTTAGGGTTAGGGTAGGGTAATGGTTAGGGTTAGGTTCAGGGTAAGGTTAGCGTGAGGGTAAGGGTAAGGGTTAGGGTTAGGGTTAGGGTTAGAGTAACAGTAATTGTTATGGTTAGGGTTAGGGTTAGGGTGAATGTTAGGGTTAGGGTTAGGTTTAGGGTAAGGGTAAGTGTTAGTGTTAAGGTTAGGGTTGGGGTTAGGGTTAGGATTAGGGTTAGGGTAAGGGTAAGGGTTACGGTTAGCGTTAGGGTAATGGTTAGGGTTAGGGTTAGGGTTAGTGGTTAGGGTTAGGTTTAGGTTTAGGTTTAGGGTTAGGGTTAGAGTATGGGTTAGGGTGAGGTTTAGGGTTTGGTTTAGGGTTAGGTTTAGGGCAAGGGTAAGGGTTAGGGTTAGAGTTAGAGTTAGGGTTAGGGTTAAGGTTAGGTTTAGGTTTAGGGTTAGGGTTAGGTTTAGGGTTAAGTTTAGGGTTAGGGTAAGGGTTAGGGTTAGGGTTAGGGTTAGGGTTAGGATAAGGGTACGTGTTAGGGTTAGGATTAGCGTTAAATTAGGGTAAGGGTAAGGGTTAGGGTTAGGGTTAGGGTAAGGGTTAGGTTTAATTTAGGGTAAGGGTAAGTGTTAGGGTTAGGGTTAGGTTTAGGGTTATGGTTAGGTTAAGGTTAAGGTTTAGGCTTAGGGTTAGGGTTAGTGTTAGGTTTAGGGTTAAGGTTAAGGTTAGGGTTAGGGTAAGGTTTAGGGGTTTGGTTAGAGTTAGGGGTTAGGGTTAGGGTTAGAGTTAGGGGTTAGGGTTAAGGTTCTGGTTAGGGTTAGGGTTAGGTTTAGGGTTAGGATTAGTGTAAGGGTAAGGGTTATGGTTATGGTTAGGGTTAGGGTTAAGTTTAGGGTTAGGGTTAGGGTAAGGGTTAGGTTTAGCTTTAGGTTTAGGTTTAGGGTTAGGGTTATCTTTAGGGATAGGGTTAGGGTAAAGGTAAGGGTTAGGGTTAGGGTTAGTGTTATAGTAAGGTTAAGGTGTAGGGTTAAGGTTAGGGTTAGGTTTAGGTTTAGGGTTAGGGTTAGGGTTAGGTTTAGGTATATGGTAAGGGTAAGGGTTAGGGTTAGTTTAAGGGTTAGTTTTAGGTTTAGGGTTAGTGTTAGGGTTAGGGTTAGTTTTAGGTTTAGGGTTAGGGTGAGGGTAAGGGTTAGGGTTAGGTTTAGGGTTAGGTTTAGGGTTAGGGTTAGCGTAAGGGTAACGGATAGGTTTAGGGTTAGGTTTTGGGTTTGGGGAAGGGTAAGGGTTAGGGTTAGGATTAGTGTTAGTGTAAATATTAGGGTTATGGTTATGGTTAGGGTAAGCATTAGTGTTAGGGTTAGGGTTAGCATTAAAGTTAGGGTTAGGTTTAGGGTAATTGTAAGGGTTAGGGTTAGGGTTAGGGTAAGAGTTAGGGTTAGGGTTACGGTTAGGGTTAGGTTTATAGTTAGGTTTAGGGTTAGGGTAAGGCTATGTGTTAGGGTTAGGGTCTGGGTTAGGGTTAGGGTTAGCGTTAGGGTAAGGGTAAGAGTAAAGGTAAGGGTTAGGCTTAGGGTTAAGGTAAGGGTAAGGTTTAGGCTTAGGGTTTGGGTTAGGGTAGGGTAAGGGTTAGGGTTAGATTCAGGGTAAGGTTAGCGTGAGGATAAGGGTAAGGGTTAGGGTTAGGGTTAGGGATAGGGTAAGGGTAATTGTTAGGGTTAGGGTTAGGGTTAGGGTGAAGGTTAGGGTTAGAGTTAGGGTTAGGGTAAGGGTAACTGTTGGTGTTAAGGTTAGGGTTAGGTTTAGGTTTAGGATTAGGGTTAGGGTAAGCGTAAGGGTTAGGGTTAGGGTTAAGGTAAGGGTTAGGGTTAGGGTTAGTGCTTAGGGTTAGTGTTAGGGTTAGGTTTAGGGTTAGGGTTAGGGTTAGGGTAAGAGTAAGGGTTAGGGTGACGGTTAGGGTTTGGTTTAGGGTTAGGGTTAGGGCAAGGGTAAGGGTTAGGGTTAGGGTTAGAATTAGGGTTACGGTTAAGGTTACGGTTAGGGTTAAGGTTAGATTTAGGGTTAAGTTTAGGGTTAGGGTAAGGGTAAGTGTTAGGGTTAGGGTTAGGGTTGGGGTAAGGGTAAGGATTAGGGTTAGGGCTAGGGTTAGGGGTTAGGGTTAGGGTTAATGTTAGGTTAGGGTTAGGGTTAAGGAAAGGGTAAGGGTTAGGGTAACGGTTAGGTTTAGTTTTAGGGTTTGGGTTAATGTTAGGTTTAGGGTTAGGGTTAAGGAAAGGGTAAGGGTTAGAGTAAGGGTTAGAGTTAGGGTTAGGGTTAGGCTAAGGATTAGGGTTAGGGTTAGTGTTAGGTTAAGGTTTAGGGTTAGGGGTAGGGTAAACATTACGGTTAGGTTTTGGGTTAGGGTAAGGGTAAGTGTTAGGGTTAGAGTTAGGGTTAGGGCAAGCATTAGGTTTAGGGTGAGGGTTAGGGTAAGGGTTAAGGTTAGGGTTAGGATTAGCATTAAGGTTAGGGTTAGGGTTAGGATTAGGGTTAGGGTTAAGGTAAGAGTAAGGGTAAGGTTTAGGGTTAGGGTAAGGGTAAGGGTTAGGGTGAGGGTTAGGGTTAGGGTTAGGTTTAGGGTTAGGGTAAGGGTAAGGGTTACGGTTATGGTTAATGTTAGAGTAAGGGTTAGGGTTAGGGTTGGGGTTAGAGTTGGGGTTAGGTTTAGGGGTTAGGGTTAGGGTTAGGGTTACGGTAGGGAAAGGGTTAGGGTTAGGGTAAGGGTTAGGGTTAGGGGTTAGGGTTAGGGTTAGGTTTAGGGATATAGTAAGGTTAGGGTTAGGTTCAGGGTTAGGGTTAGGGTAAGGGTAAGTGTAACAGGTTAGGATTAGGTTTAAGTTAGGGTAAGGGTAAGGTTAGGGTTAGGGTTAGGGTTAGGGTAAGGGTTAGGTTTAAGTTTAGGGTAAGTGTAAGTGTTAGGGTTAGGGTTAGGTTTAGGGTTATGGTTAGGTTATGGTTAAGGGTTAGGGTTAGGTTTAGTGTTAGGTTTACGGTTAGGGTTAGGGTTAGTGTTAGGTTTAGAGTTAAGTTTAGGGTTAGTGTTAGGGTAAGGATTAGGGGTATGGTTAGAGATAGGGTTAGGGTTAGTGTTAGGGTTAGGCGTTAGGGTTAAGGTTAGGTTTAGGGTTAGGGTTAGGTTTAGGGTTAGGATTAGTGTAAGGGTAAGGGTTAGGATTAGGTTTAGGGTTATGGGTTAGGGTTAGGTTTAGGGTTATGGTTAGGGTAAGGGTAAGGGTTAGTGTTAGGGGTTAGGGTTAGGTTTAGGGTTACGGTTAGGGTGGGGGTAAGGGTTAGGGTTAGGTTTAGGTTTAGGGTTAGCGTTCGGGTAAGGGTAAGGGTTAGGGTTAGGGTTAGGGTTAGGGTTGGGGTTAGGTTTAGGGGTTAGAGTTAGGGTTAGGGGTTAGGGTTAGGTTTAGGGTTACGGTAGGGAAAGGGTTAGGGTTAGGGTTAGGGTTAGGGTTAGGGGTTAGGGTTAGGGTTAGGGTTATGGATAGGGTAAGGTTAGGGTTAGGGTCAGGGTTAGGGTTAAGGTAAGGGTAAGTGTAACTGTTAGGATTAGGTTTAAGTTTAGGGTAAGGGTAAGGTTTAGGATTAGGGTTAGGGTTAGGGTAAGGGTTAGGTTTAAGTTTAGGGTAAGGGTAAGTTTTAGGGTTAGGGTTAGGTTTAGAGTTATGGTTAAGTTAAGGTTAAGGGTTAGGGTTAGTGTTAGGTTTACGGTTATGGTTAGTGTTAGTGTTAGGTTTAGAGTTAAGTTTAGGGTTAGGGTTAGGGTAAGGATTAGGGGTATGTTTAGAGTTAGGGGTTAGGGTTGGGGTTAGGGTTAGGGGTTAGGGTTAAGGTTAGGGTTAGGGTTAGCGTTAGGTTTAGGGTTAGGATTAGTGCAAGGGTAAGGTTTAGGGTTAGGGTTAGGGTTAGTGTTAGCTTTAGGGTTAAGGTTAGGATAAGGGTAAGGTTTAGGGTAAGGGTTAGGGTTAGGATTAGTGTTAGGTTTACGGTTATGGTTAGTGTTAGTGTTAGGTTTAGAGTTAAGTTTAGGGTTAGGGTTAGGGTAAGGATTAGGGGTATATTTAGAGTTAGGGGTTAGGGTTGGGGTTAGGGTTAGGGGTTAGGGTTAAGGTTAGGGTTAGGGTTAGCGTTAGGTTTAGGGTTAGGATTAGTGCAAGGGTAAGGTTTAGGGTTAGGGTTAGTGTTAGCTTTAGGGTTAAGGTTAGGATAAGGGTAAGGTTTAGGGTAAGGGTTAGGGTTAGGGTTAGAGTTAGGGTAAGTGTAAGGTTTAGGGTTAGGGTTAGCATTAAGGTTAGGTTTAGGGTTAGGGTAAGGGTAAGTGTTAGGGTTAGGGTTATCATTTAGGTTAGGGTTAGGGTTAGGGTAAGGGTTAGGGTTAGGGTTAGGGTTATTGTTAGGTATAGGGTTAGGATTAGTGTAAGCGTAAGGGTTAATGTTAAGGTTAGGGTTAAGTTTAGGGTTAGGGTTAGGTTTAGGTTTTGGGTTAGGGTTAAGGTAAGGGTTAGGGTTAGGGTTAGGATTAGGGTAAGGGTAAGGGTTAGGGTTAGGGTTAGGTTTAGGTTTAGGGTTAGGGTTAGGGTTAGGGTTAGGTTTAGGGATATGGTAAGGGTAAGGGTTAGGGTTAGGGTAAGGGTTAGGTTTAGGTTTAGGGTTAGGGTTAGGGTAAGGGTTAGGTTTAGCGTTAGGGTTAGGTTTAGGGTAAGGGTAAGGGTTAGGGTTAGGGTTAGGTTTAGGGTTAGGATTAGTGTAAGCGTATGGGTTAATATTAAGATAAGGGTTAAGGTTAGGGTTAGGGTTAGGTTTAGGTTTTGGGTTAGGGTTAGGGTTAGGGTTAGGGTTAGGATTAGGGTAAGGGTAAGGGTTAGGGTTAGGGTTAGGGTTAGGTTTAGGGTTAGGGTTAGGGTTAGGGTTAGGATTAGGGATATGGTAAATGTAAGGGTTAGGGTTAGGGTAAGCGTTAGGTTTAGGTTTAGGGTTGGGGTTCGGGTAAGGGTAAGGTTTAGGGTTAGGGTTAGGGTTTGGGTTTGGGGAAGGGTAACGGTTAGGGTATAGGTTAGGGTTAGGGAAAGGGCAAGATTTAGGGTTAGGCTTATGGTTAGGGTAAGGGTTAGTGTTAGGTTTAGGGTTAGCATTAAGTTTAGGGTTAGGGTTAGGGTAAGGATAAGGGTTAGGGTTAGGGTAAGAGTTAGGGTTAGGGTTACGGTATAGTTAGGTTTATAGTTAGGGTTAGGGTTAGGATAAGGCTATGTGTTAGGGTTAGGGTTAGGGTTAGGTTTAGCGTTAGGGTAAGGGTAAGGGTAAGGGTAAGAGTTAGGGTTAGGGTTAAGGAAAGGGTAAGTTTTAGGCTTAGGGTTAGGGTTAGGGTAGGGTAATGGTTAGGGTTAGGTTCAGGGTAAGGTTAGCGTGAGGGTAAGGGTAAGGGTTAGGGTTAGGGTTAGGGTTAGGGTAACAGTAATTGTTATGGTTAGGGTTAGGGTTAGGGTGAATGTTAGGGTTAGGGTTAGGTTTAGGGTAAGGGTAAGTGTTAGTGTTAAGGTTAGGGTTGGGGTTAGGGTTAGAATTAGGGTTAGGGTAAGGGTAAGGGTTAGGGTTAGCGTTAGGGTAATGGTTAGGGTTAGGGTTAGGGTTAGTGGTTAGGGTTAGGTTTAGGTTTAGGGTTAGGGTTAGGGTAAGAGTAAGGGTTAGGGTGAGGGTTAGGGTTTGGTTTAGGGTTAGGTTTAGGGCAAGGGTAATGGTTAGTGTTAGCGTTAGAGTTAGGGTTAGGGTTAAGGTTAGGGTTAGGTTTAGGGTTAGGGTTAGGTTTAGGGTTAAGTTTAGGGTTAGGATAAGGGTAAGTGTTAGGGTTAGGGTTAGGGTTAGGGTTGGGGTAAATGTAAGAGTTAGGGTTAGGGTTAGGGTTAGGGGTTAGGGTTAGGGTTAATGTTAGGGTTAGGGTTAGGGTTAGGGTTAACGAAACGGTAAAGGTTAGGGTTAGGGTTAGGTTTATGGTTAGAGATAGGCTTAGGGTTACGGTAAGGGTAAGGTTTAGGGTTAGGTTCAGGGTTAGGGTTAGGGTTAGGTTTAGGGTTAGGGTTAGGGTTAGGGTAAGGGTAAGTGTTAGGGTTAGGTTTAGGGTTAGGGTTAGGGTTAGGATAAGGGCTTTAAGGGTTAGGATTAGGTTTACGGTTAGGTGTTAGGGTTAGGTTTAGGGTTAGGTTTAGGGTTACGTTTAGGGTTAGGGTAAGGGTTAGGTTTAGGCTTAGGTTTAGGGTTGGTGTTAGGTTTAGTGTTTAGGGTTAGGGTTAGGGTTAGGGTAAGGGTAAGGGTTAGGCTTTGGTTTAGGGGTTAGGGTTAGGGTTAGGGTTAGGTTTAGGGGTTAATGTTAGGGTTAGCGTTAGGGTTAAGGTAAGGGTAGGGGTTAAGGTTAGGGTTAGGGTTAGGGTTAAGGTTAGGTTTAGGGTTAGGGTAAGTGTAAGGGTTAGGGTTATGGTTAGGGTTAAGGTTAGGGTATGGGTTATGGTTAGGATTGGGTTTAGGTTTAGGATTAGGGTAAGGTTAAGGGTAAGGATTAGGTTAGGGTAAGGGTTAGGGTTATGGTTAGGGTTAGGTGTAGGGTTAGAGTTAGGGTACGGGTAAGGGTTAGGGTTAGGGTTGGGTTAGGTTTAGGGTTGGGGTTAAGGTTAGGGTTAGGGTTAGGGTAAGAGTAAGGGTTAGGATTAGGGTTAGGGTTAGGGTTAGGGTAAGGGTTAGGGTTAGGGTCAGCGGTACGTTTAGGGTTAGGGATAGGGTTAGGGTAAGGGTATTTGTTAGGGTTATGGTTAGGGTTAGGTTTAGGGTTAGCGTTAGGGTAAGGGTAAGGGTATGGGTTAGGGTTACGTTTAAGGTAAGGGTAAGGGTTAGGGTTAGGGTTAGTTTTAGAGTTAGGGTAGGGTAAGGTTTAGAGTTAGGGTTAGGTTTAGGTTTAGGGTTAGGGGTTAGGTTTAGGGTTAGGATTACGGTTAGTTTTAGGGTAAGGGTAAGGTTAGGGTTAGGGTTAGGGTTAGGTTTAGGATTAGGGTTCGGTAAGGTTTAGGGTTTGGTTTAGTTTTAGGGTTAGGTTTAGGGTTAGGGTAAGGGTAAGGGTAAGGTTTAGGATTAGGGTTAGGGTTAGGGGTTAGGGTTAGGGTTAGGGTTATGGTTAGGTTTAGGGTTAGGGTTAGGGTTAGGGTTAGGTCTAAGGTAAGGGTTAGGGTTAGGGTTAGATTAAGGGTTAGGGATAGGGTAAGAGTAAGGGTTAGCGTTAGCATTAGGGTTAGGTTTAGGGTTAGGATTAGTGTTAGGTTTAGGGTAAGTGTAAGGGTTAGGGTTAGGGTTAGGGTTAGAGGACGGGTTACAGTTAGAGTAACAGTTAGGGTTAGGGTTAGGGTTAGGGTTAGGGTAAGGGTAAGGGTTAGGTTTAGGTTTAGGGTTGGGGTTAAGTTTAGGGTTAGGGTTAGGGTAAGGGTAAGGGTAAGTGTTAAGGTTAGGGTTAGGGTAAGGGTTAGGGTTAGGGTTAGGGTGACGGTGAGTGTTAGGGTTAGGGTTAGGTTTAGGGTTAGGGTTAAGGTTAGGGTAAGGGTAAGTGTTAAGTTTTGTTGTAGGTTTAGGGATAGGGTTAGGTTAAGGGTAAGTGTTAGGTTTATTGTTAGGGTTAGGGGTTAGGGTTAGGGTTAGGGTTAGGGATAGGGTTAGGTTAAGGGTAAGTGTTAGGGTTAGGATTAGGGTTAAAGTTAGGGTAAGGGTAAGGGTTAGGGTTAGGGTGAGGGTTAGGGTTACGGTAAGGGTTAGGTTTAGGTTTAGGGTAAGGGTAAGTGTTAGGGTTAGGGTTAGGTTTAGGGTTATGGTTAGGTTAAGGTAAAGGGTTAGGGTTAGGGTTAGGGTTAGTGTTAGGTTTAGGGTTAGGGTTAGGGTTAGTGTTAGGTTTAGGGTTAAGGTTAGGGTTAGGGTTAGGGTAAGGGTTAGGGGTATGGTTAGAGTTAGGGGTTAGGTTTAGGGTTAGGGTTAGGGGTTAGGGTTAAGGTTATGGTTAGGGTTAGGTTTAGGTTTAGGATTAGTGTAAGGGTAAGGGTTAAGGTTAGGGTTAGGGTTAGGATTAGCTTTAGGGTTAGGGTTAGGATAAGGGAAAGGTTTATGGTTAGGGTTATGGTTAGGGTTAAGGTTAGGGTTAGGGTTAGGGTTAAGGTTAGGTTTAGGTTTAGGGTTAGGGTTAGGTTTACGTTTTGGGTTAGGGTTAGGGTAAGGGTAAGGGTTAGGGTTGGGGTTAGGGTTAGGGTAAGGTTAAGGGTTAGGTTTATGGTTAGGGTTAGGGTTAGGTTTAGGGTTAGGTTTAGGGTTAGTTTTAGGGATATATTAATGGTAAGGGTTAGGTTTAGGGTAAGGGTTAGTTTGAGGTTTAGGGTTAGGGTTAGGGTAAGGGTTAGGGTAAGGTTTAGGGTTAGGTTTAGGGTTAGGGTTAGGGTAAGGGTAAGGGATAGGGTTAGGGTTAGGGTTTGGGTTTGGGGAATTGTAAGGTTTAGGGTTAGGATTAGGGTTAGGGTAAGGATTAGTGTTAGGTTAGGGTTAGCATTAAGATTAGTGTTAGGTTAGGGTTAGGGTAAGGGTAAGGGTTAGGGTTAGGGTTAGAGGAAGATTTAGGGTCAGGTTTACGGTTAGGGTTATGTTTATAGTTAGGGTTAGGTTAGGGTAAGGCTATGTGTTAGGTTTAGGGTCAGGGTTAGGGTTAGGGTTAGCATTAGGGTAAGGGTAAGGGTAAGGGTAAGAGTTAGGGTTAGGGTTAAGGTAAGGATAAAGTTTAGGCTTAGGGTTAGTGTTAGGGTAGGGTAAGGGTTAGGGTTAGGTTCAGGGTAAGGTTAGCGTGAGGGTAAGGGTAAGGGTTAGGGTTGGGGTTAGGGATAGGGTAAGGGTAATTGTTAGGGTTAGGGTTAGTGTTAGGGTGAAGATTAGTGTTAGGGTTAGGGTTAGGGTAAGGGTAAGTGTTAGTGTTAAGGTTAGGGTTGGGGTTAGGGTTAGGATTAGGGTTAGGGTAAGGGTAAGTTTTAGGGTTAGGGTTAGGGTAAGGGTTAGGGTTAGGGTTAGGGTTAGTGGTTAGGGTTAGTGTTACCGTTAGGTTTAGGGTTAGGGTTAGGGTTAGGGTGACGGTTAGGGTTTGGTTTAGGTTAGGGTTAGGGCAATCGAAAGGGTTATTGTTAGGGTTAGAGTTAGGGTTACGGTTAAGGTTAGGGTTAGGTTTAGGGTTAAATTTACGGTTAGGGTAAGGGTAATATTTAGGTTTAGGGTTAGGGTTAGGGTTAGGGTTGGGGTAAGGGTAAGGATTAGGGTTAGGGTTAGGGTTAGGGGATATGGTTATGGTTAATATTAGGGTTAGGGTTAGGGTTACGGTTAAGGAAAGGGTAAGGGTGAGGGTAAGGGTTTTGGTTAGGGTTAGGGTTAGGGTTAATGTTAGGGTTAGGGTTAGGGTTAGGGTTAAGTAAAGGGTAAGGGTTAGGGTAAAGGTTAGTGTTAGTTTTCGGTTTAGGCTAAGGATTAGGGTTAGGGTTAGGGTTAGGATAAGGTTTAGGGTTAGGTTTTGGGGTAGGGTTAACATTAAGGTTAGGTTTTCGGTTTGGGTAAGGGTAAGGGTTAGGGTTAGAGGTAGGGTTAGGGCAAGCATTAGGTTCAGGGTGAGGGTTAGGGTAAGGGTTAGGGTTAGGGTTAGGGTTAGCATTAAGGTTAGGGTTAGGGTTAGGGTAAGTGTAAGGCTTAGGGTTAGGGTTAGGGGTTAGGGTTAGGGTTAGGGTTAGGGTTAAGGTAAGGGTAAGGGTTAGGTTTAGGATTAGGGTTAGGGAAAGAGTAAGGGTTAGGGTGAGGGTTAGAGTTAGGGTTAGGTTTAGGGTTAGGATAAGGGATAGGGTTAGGGTTAGGGTTAGGTTTAGGGTTAGGGTTATGGTAAGGGTAAGGGTTAGGCTTAGGGTTAGGTTTAGGGTTAGGGTAAGGGTAAGGGTTAGGATTAGGGTTAGGGGTTATGGTTAGGGTTAGGGTTATGGTTAGGTTTAGGGTTAGGGTTAGGGTTAGGGTTAGTCCTAAGGTAAGGGTTAGGGTTAGGGTTAGATTTAGGGTTAGGGTTAGGGTAAGAGTAAGGGTTAGCGTTAGCGTTAGGGTTAGGTTTAGGGTTAGGATTAGTGTTAGGGTTAGGGTAAGTGTAAGGGTTAGGGTTAGGGTTAGGGTTAGAGTAAGGGTTAGGGTTAGAGTAAGAGTTACGTTTAGGGTTAGGGTTAGGGTTAGGGTTAGGGTTAGGGTAAGGGTAAGGGTTAGGTTTAGGTTTAGGGTTGGGGTTAAGTTTAGGGTTAGGGTTAGGGTAAGGTTAAGGGTTAGTGTTAAGATTAGGGTTAGGGTAAGGGATAGGGTTAGGGTTAGGGTGACTGTGAGGGTTAGGGTTAGGGTTAGGGTTAGGTTTAGGGTTAGGGTTAAGGTTAGGGTAAGGGTAAGTGTTAAGTTTTGGTGTAGGGTTAGGGATAGGGTTAGGTTAAGGTTACGTGTTAGGTTTAGGGTTAGGGTTAGGGGTTAGGGTTAGGGTTAGGGTTACGGTAGGGAAAGGGTTAGGGTTAGGGTTACGGTTAGGGGTTAGGTTTAGGGTTGGGGTTATGGATAGGGTAAGGTTAGGGTTAGCGTTAGAGTTAGGGTAAGGGTAAGTGTTAGGGTTAGGATTAGGGTTAAAGTTAGGGTAAGGGTAAGGGTTAGGGTTAGAGCTAGGGTTAGGGTAAGGGTTAGGTTAAGGTAAAGGGTTAGGGTTAGGGTTAGGGTTAGTGTTAGGTTTAGGGTTAGGGTTAGGGTTAGTGTTAGGTTTAGGGTTAAGGTTAGGGTTAGGCTTAGGGTAAGGGTTAGGGGTATGGTTAGAGTTAGGGGTTAGGTTTAGGGTTAGGGTTAGGGGTTAGGGTTAAGGTTATGGTTAGGGTTAGGGTTAGGTTTAGGTTTAGGATTAGTGTAAGGGTAAGGGTTAAGGTTAGGGTTAGGGTTAGGATTAGCTTTAGGGTTAGGGTTAGTGTTAGGGTAATGGTTAGGGTTAGGGTTAGGGTTTGGGTTAGAGTGATGGTTAGGGTAAGGGTTAGGGTTAGGGTTAGGGTTAAGGTTAGGGTAAGGGTTAGGGTTAGGGTAAGGGTAATGGTTAGGGTTAAGGTTAGGGTTAGGGTTATGGTTAGGTTTAGCGTAATGGTTAAGGTTAGGGTTAGAGTGATATTTAGGGTTAAGTTTAGTGTTAGGGGTTAGGGTTAGAGGTAGGGTTATGGTTAGGGTAAGGTTTAGGGTTAGGGTTAGGGTAAGGGTTAGGTTTAGGGTTATTGTTATGGTAAGCGAAAGGTTTAGAGATAGGGTTAGGGTTAGGGTTAGGGTTAGGGGTTAGGGTTATAATTAACGTTAGGGTTAGGGTAAGGATTAGGGTTAGGGTTAGGGTTAGGGTAAGGGTAAGTGTTAAGTTTAGGGTTAGGGTTAGGGTTAGGATAAGAGAAAGGGTTAGGATTAGGTTTAGGGTTAGGGGTTAGGGTTAGGTTTTGGGTTACGGTTAGGGTAAGGGTAAGGGTTAGGGTTAAGGTTAGGTTTAGGTTTAGCGTTAGCGTGAGGGTAAAGGTTAGGGTTAGGGTTAGGGTTAGGGTTGGGGTAAGGTTTAGGGGTTAGGGTTAGGTTTAGGGTTAGGGGTTAGGGTTAGGGTTAGGGTTACAGGAGGAAAGGGTTAGGGTTAGGGTTAGGGTTAGCGTTAGGGTTTTGGGTTAGGTTTAGGGTTAGGGATATGGTAAGGTTTGGGTTAGGGTCAGGGTTAGGTTTAGGGTAAGGGTAAGTGTTAGGGTTAGGTTTAGGGTTAAGGTTAGGGTATGGGTAAGGGTTAGGGTTAGGGTTAGGGTTAGGGTAAGGTTTAGGTTTAGGTTTAGGGTATGGGTAATTGTTAGGGTTAGGGTTAGGTTTTGGGTTATGGTTAGGTTAAGGTTGAGGTTTAGGGTTAGGGTTAGGGTTAGGGTTAGTGTTAGGTTTAGGGTTAGGGTTAGGGTTAGTGTTAGGTTTAGAGTTAAGTTTAGGGTTAGGGTTAGGGGTTAAGTTTAGGGTTAGGGTTAAGGTTAGGGTTAGGTTTAGGGTTAGGATTAGTGTAGGGGTAAGGGTTAGGGTTAGGGTTAGGGTTAGGTTTAGGGTTAGGGTTAGGATAAGGGTAAGGGTTATGGTTAGGGTTAGAGTTAGGATTAAGGTTAGGGTTAGGGTTAGGGTTAGGGTTAGTGTTAGGTTTAGGTTTTGGGTTAGGGTTAGGGTAAGGGTAAGGGTAAGGGTTAGGGTTAGGGTTAGGGTTAGGGAAGGGTAAGGGTTAGGGTTTAGGTTAGGGTTAGGTTTAGGGTTAGGGTTAGGGTTAGGATTAGGTTTAGGGGTATGGTAAGGGTAAGGGTTAGGGTTAGGGTAAGGGTTAGGTTTAGATTTAGGGTTAGGTTTAGGGTAAGGGTTAGGGTTAGGGTAAGGGTAAGGTTTAGGGCTAGGGTTAGGTTTTGGGCTTGGGGAAGGGTTAGGGTTACGGTTAGGGTTAAGGTAAGGGTAAGGTTTAGGCTTAGGGTTAGGGTTAGGGTAGGGTAAGGGTTAGGGTTAGGTTCAGCGTAAGGTTAGCGTGAGGGTAAGGGTAAGGGTTAGTGTTAAGGTTAGGGTTAGGGTTAGGGTTAGGGTTAGGATTAGGGTTAGGGTAAGGATAAGGGTTAGGGTTAGGGTAAGGGTTAGGTTTAGGTTTAGGGTTAGGGTTAGGATAAGGGTGAGGGTTAAGTTTAGGTTTAGGGTTAGGGTTAGGGTTAGGGTAAGGTTAAGGGGTAGGGTTAGGGTTAAGGTTTGGTTTTGGAGAATGGTAAGGGTTAGGGGTAGGGGTAGGGGTAGGGTTAGGGTAAGGATTAGGGTTAGAGTTATGGTTAGGGTAAGGGTTAGTGTTAGAGTTGGGGTTAGCATTAAGGTTAGGGTTAGGGTTAGGTTAAGGGTAAGGGTTAGGGTTAGGGTTAGGTTTAGGGTTAATGTTAGGATTAGGGGTAGGTTAAGGGTAAGAGGTAGGTTTAGGGTTTGGGTTATGGTAAGAGTTAGGGTTATGGTTACGGTTAGGGTTAGGTTTATAGTTAGGTTTAGGGTTAAGATAAGGCTATGTGTTAGGGTTAGGATTAGGTTTAGGGTTAGGGTTACGGTAAGGGTAAGTGTAGGGGTAAGGGTTAGGGTTAGGGTTAGTGGTTAGGGTTAGTGTTAGGGATAGGTTTAAGTTTAGGGTTAGGGTTAGGGTAAGGATAAGGGTTAGGGTTAGTGTTAGGGTTTGGTTTAGGGTTAGGGTTAGGGCAAGGGTAAGGGTTAGGGTTAGGGTTAGATTTATGGTTAGGGTTAAGTTTAGGGTTAGGGTTAGGGTTAGGGTGAGGTTTAGGTTTAGGTTTAAGTTTATGGTTAGGGTAAGGGTAAGTGTTAGGATTAGGGTTAGGCTTAGGGTAGGGGTAAGGGTAAGGGTTAGGGTTAGGGTTAGGGTTAGGGGTTAGGGTTAGGGTTAATGTTAGGGTTAGGGTTAGGTTTAGGGTTAAGGAAAGGGTAAGGGTTAGGGTAAGGGTTAGGGTTAGCGTTAGTGTAAGGTTTAATGTTAGGGTTAGGGTTAGGGTTAGGTGTAAGGAAAGGGTAAGGGTTAGGGTAAGGGTTAGGGTTAGGGTTAGGGTTAGGGTAAGGATTAGGGATAAGGTTAGGGTTAGGGAAAGGTTTAGGTTTAGGGTTAGGGGTAGGGTTAATATTAAGGTTAGGTTTTGGTTTTGGGTAAGGGTAGGATTAGGGTTAGAGTTAGGGTTAGGGCAAGCATTAGGTTTAGGGTTAGGGTTAGGGTTAGGTTTAGGGTTAGGGTTAGGGTAAGGGTAAGGGTTAGTGTTAGGGTGAGGGTTAGGTTTAGGGTTGGGGTTAAGTTTAGGTTTAGGGTTAGGGTAAAGGTAAGGATTAGGTTGAGGGTTAGGGTTAGGGTAAGAGTTAGGGTTAGGGTTACGGTTAGGGTTAGGTTTATGTTTAGGGTTAGGGTTAGGGTTAGCGTTAGGGTAAGGGTAACGGTAAGGGTTAGGGTTAGGGTTAAAATAAGGGTGAGGGTTAGCGTTAGGGTTAGGGTTACGGTAGGGTAAGGGTTAGGGTTAGGTTCAGGATAAGGTTTAGCGGGAGGGTAAGGGTAAAGGTTAGGGTTAGGGTTAGGGTTAGGGTAAGGGCAATGGTTAGGGTTAGGGTTAGGGTTAGGGTGAAGGTTAGGGTTAGGGTTAGGGTTACGGTAAGGGTAAGTGTTAGTGTTAAGGTTAGGTTTAGGGTTAGGGATCGGATTCGGGTTAGGGTAAGGGTAAGGGTTAGTGCTAGGGTTAGGGTAAGGGTTAGGGTTAGGGTTAGTGGTTAGGGTTAGTGTTAGTGTTAGGATTAGGGTTAGTGGTAGGGTTAACATTAAGGTTAGGTTTTGGGTTAGGGTAAGGGTAACGGTCAGGGTTAGAGTTAGGGATAGGCCAAGCATTAGGGTTAGGGTTAGGGTTAGGGTAAGTGTAAGGGTTAGGATTAGGTTTAGGCTTAGGGTTAGGGTAAGGGTTAGGGGTTGGGTTGGGGTTAGCATTAAGGTTAGGGTTAAGGTAAGGGTAAGGGTTAGGTTTAGGTTTAAGGTTAGGGTAAGGGTAAGGGTTAGGGTTAGGTATAGAATTAGGTTTAGGGTTAGGGTAAGGTTAAGGGTTAGGGTTAGGGTTAGGGTTAGGTTAAGGGTAAGGTTTAGGGTTAGGTTAGGGGAAGGGGTATTGTTAGGGTTATGGTAGGGTTATGGTTAGGGTTATTGTTAGGGTAAGGGTTAGTGGTAGGGTTACGGTTAGGGTTAGGTTTATAGTTAGGTTTAGGGTTAGGGTAAGGCTATGTGTTAGGATTAAGGTTAGGGTTAGGGTTAGGGTTAGTGTTAGGGTAAGGTTTACGGTTAGAGTAGGGGAAGGGGAAGGGTTAGGGTTAGTTTTAGGGTTGGGGTTAAGGTTAGGGTTATGGTTAGGGTAAGGGTAAGGGTTAGGGTTAGGTTTAGTGTTAGGGTAATGGTTAGGGTTAGGGTTAGGGTTAGAGTGAGGTTTAGGGTTAGGGTTAGGGTTACGTTTAGGTTTAGGGTAAGGGTAAGTGTTAGGGTTTGGGTTAGTGATAGGTTTAGGGTTAGGGTTAGGGTAAGGGTAAGGGTTAGGGTTAGGGTTAAGGTTAGGGTTAGGGTTAGGGTTAGGGTTAGGGTAAGAGTTAGGGTTGGGGTAAGGGTTAGGATTAGGGTTAGGGTTAGGGTTAGGTATAGGGTTAGAGTCAGGGGAAGTGTAAGGGTTAGGGTTAGATTTAGGGTTGGGGTTACGGTTAGGGTTAGGGTTAGTGTTAGGGTAATGGTTAGGGTTATGGATAGGGTTAGGGTGAGGGGTAGGTTTAGGGTTAGGGTTAGGAGTTAGGGTTAGGTTTAGGGTTAGCGTTAGGGTAAGGGTAAGGGTTAGGGTTAGGGTTACGGTACGGTAAGCATTAGGGTTAGGTTCACGGTAAGGTTATCGTTTAGGGTTATTGTTAGGGTAAGTGTAAGGGTTACAGATAGGGTAAGAGTTAGGGTTAGGGTTAGGTGTTAGGGTTAGGGTTGGGGTTAGGGTTAGGGTAAGGATTAGGTTTAGGGTTAGGGTTAGGGTAAGGGTTAGGATTAATATAAGGGTAAGGTTTATGCTTAGGTTCAGTGTTAGGGTTAGGGTTAGGGTTGGGGTTAGGGTTAGGATTAGGGTAAGGGTAAGTGTTATGGTTATGGTTAGGGTTAGGGTTAGGATAAGGGTAACGGTTAGGGTTAGGGTTAGGGTTATGTTTAGGGTTAGGTTTAGGGTTACGGTTTGGGTAAGGGTAAGGGTAAGTGTTAGGGTTAGGGTTAGGGTTAGGTTTAGGGTTAGGGTTAGAGTAAGGGTAAGGGTTAGGGTTAGGGTTAGGGTTAGGGTTGGGGTTAGGTTTGGGTTTAGGGTTAGGGTAAGGGTAAGGGTTAGGGTGAGGGTTAGGGTTAGGTTTAGGTTTAGGGTTAGGGTAAGGATAAGGGTTAGGTTTAGGGTTAGGGTTAGGGTGTGTGGAAGGGGAAGGGTTAGGTTTAGGGTTAGGGTTAGTTGTAGGGTTAGGTTTAGGGTAAGGGTAAGGGTTAGGTTTAGGTTTCGGGTTAGTGTATGTGGAAGGGTAAGGGTTAGGGTTAGGGTTAGGGTTAGGGTAAGGATTATGGTTAGGGTTATTGTTAGGGTAAGGGTTAGTGTTAGGGTTACGGTTAGGGTTAGGTTTAGAGTTAGGTTTAGGGTTAGGGTAAGGCTATGTGTTAGGGTTAGGGGTAGGGTTAGGGTTAGTGTTAGGGTAAGGGTAAGGGTAAGGGTAAGGGTTAGGTTTAGGTTTAAGGTAAGGGTAAGTGTTAGGGTTAGGGTTAGGGTTACGGTAGGGTAAGCGTTAGGGTTAGGTTCACGGTAAGGTTAGCGTGAGGGTAAGGATAAGGGTTAGGGTTAGGGTTAGGTAAGGGTAATGGTTAGGGTTAGGGTTAGGGTTAGGATAAGGGTAAGTGTTAGTGTTAAGTTTAGGGTTAGGGTTAGGGTTAGGATTAGGGTTAGGGTAAGGGTAAGGGTTAGGGTTAGGGTTAGCTTAAGGGTTAGGCTTAGGGTTAGGGTTAGTGGTTAGGGTTAGTGATAGGGTTAGGGTTCAGTTTAGGGTTAGGGATAGGGTAAGGGTAAGGGTTAGGGTGAGGGTTAGGGTTAGGTTTAGTGTTATGGTTAGTGTAAGGGTAAGGGTTAGGGTTAGATTTAGAGTTAGGTTTAGGGTTAATTTAGGGTTAGGGTTAGGGTTAGGGTTAGGGTTAAGTTTTGGGTTAGGGTAAGGGTAACTGTTAGGGTTAGGGTTAGGGTTAGGGTTGGGGTAAGGGTAACGGTTAGGTTAGGGTTAGGGTTAGGGGTTAGGGTTAGGGTTAATGTTATGGTTAGAGTTAGGGTTAGGGTTAGGGTTGAGGAAAGGGTAAGGGTTAGGTAACGGTTAGGGTTAGGGTTAGGGTTAGGGTTAATGTTAGGGTTAGGGTTAGGGTTAGGGTTAAGGAAAGGGTAAGGGTTAGGGTAAGGGTTAGGGTTAGATTTAGGGTTAGAGTGAGGATTAGGGTTAGAGTTAGGGTTAGAGTAAGGTTTAGGTTTAGGGTTAGGGGTAGGGTTAACATGAAGGTTAGGTTTTGGGTTAGGGTAAGGGTAAGGGCTATGGTTAGAGTTAGGTTTAGGGCAAGCATTAGGGTTAGGGTTAGGTTTAGGGTAAGGGTAAGGGTTAGGGTTAGGGTTAGGGTTAGCATTAAGTTTAGGGTTAGGGTTAGGGTAAGTGTAAGGGTTAGGCTTATGGTTAGGTTTAGGGGTTAGGGTTAAGGTTAGGGTTAGGGTTAAGGTAAGGGTAAGGGTTAGGGTTAGGGTAAGATAAGGGTTGGGTTAGGGTTAGGGTTAGGTTTAGCCTTAAGGTAAGTGTAAGGGTTAGGGTTAGGTAAGGGTTAGGGTTAGGGTAAAGGTTAGGGTTAGTGTTAGGTTTAGGTTTAGGGTTAGGGTTAGGGTTAATGTTAGGGTTAGGGTTAGGGTTAGGGTTAAGGAAAGGGTAAGGGTTAGGGTAAGGTTTAGGGTTAGATTTAGGGGTAGGGTTAACATTAAGGTTAGGTTTTGGTTTATGGTAAGGGTAAGGTTTAGGGTTAGAGTTAGGGTTAGGGCAAGCATTAGGGTTAGGGTTAGGGTTAGGGTAAGGGTTAGGGTTAGGGTTAGGGTTAGGTTTAGGGGTTAGGTTTAAGGTTAGGTTTAGGGTTAAGGTAAGGGTAAGTGTTAGGGTTAGGGTTAGGGTTATGATAAGGGTAAGGGTTAGGGTTAGTGTTAGGGTTAGCGTTAGGTTTAGGGTTAGGGTAAGGGTAAGGGTTAGGGTTAGGGTAAGGGTAAGGGTAAGGGTTAGGTTTAAGGTTAGGGTTAGGGTTAGGGTTAGGGTTAGGATAAGGCTATTTGTTAGGGTTAGGGTTAGGGTTAGGGTTAGGGTTAGCGTTAAGGTAAGGGTAAGGGTAAGCGTAAAGTTTAGTGTTAGGGTTGGGGTTAGGTTTAGGGTTGGGGTTAAGTTTAGGGTTAGTGTTAGGGTAATAGTAAGGGTTAGGTTTAGGGTTAGGGGTTAGGGTTAGGGTTAGGGTTAGACTTAGGGGTTAGGGTTAGGGTTAGGGTTAGGATTAAGGTAAGTGTAGGGGTTAGGGTTAGGGTTAGGGTTAAGGTTAGGTTTAGGGTTAGGGTAAGGGTAAGCGTAAGGTTAGGGTTAGTGTTAAGGTTAGGGTAAGGGATTAGGGTTAGGGTTAGGGTTAGGGTTAGGGTTAGGGGTAGGTTTAGGGTAAGGGTATGTGTTAGGGGTAGGGTTAGAATTAGCGTTAGAGTAAGGGTAAGGGTAAGCGTTAGGGTTAGGGTTAGGGTTAATGTTATGGTTAGAGTTAGGGTTAGGGTTAGGGTTGAGGAAAGGGTAAGGTTTAGGTAACGGTTAGGGTTAGGGTTAGGGTTAGGGTTAATGTTAGGGTTAGGGTTAGGGTTATGGTTAAGGAAAGGGTAAGGGTTAGGGTAAGGGTTAGGGTTAGATTTAGGGTTAGAGTGAGGATTAGGGTTAGGGTTAGGGTTAGAGTAAGGTTTAGGTTTAGGGTTAGGGGTAGGGTTAACATGAAGGTTAGGTTTTGGGTTAGGGTAAGGGTAAGGGCTAGGGTTAGAGTTAGGTTTAGGGCAAGCATTAGGGTTAGGGTTAGGTTTAGGGTAAGGGTAAGGGTTAGGGTTAGGGTTAGGGTTAGCATTAAATTTAGGGTTAGGTTTAGGGTAAGTGTAAGGGTTAGGCTTATGGTTAGGTTTAGGGGTTAGGGTTAAGGTTAGGGTTAGGGTTAAGGTAAGGGTAAGTGTTAGGGTTAGGGTAAGATAAGGGTTGGGTTAGGGTTAGGGTTAGGGTTAGGTTTAGCGTTAAGGTAAGTGTAAGGGTTAGGGTTAGGTAAGGGTTAGGGTTAGGGTAAAGGTTAGGGTTAGTGTTAGGTTTAGGTTTAGGGTTAGGGTTAGGGTTAATGTTAGGTTTAGGGTTAGGGTTAGGGTTAAGGAAAGGGTAAGGGTTAGGGTAAGGTTTAGGGTTAGATTTAGGGGTAGGGTTAACATTAAGGTTAGGTTTTGGTTTATGGTAAGGGTAAGGTTTAGGGTTAGAGTTAGGGTTAGGGCAAGCATTAGGGTTAGGGTTAGGGTTAGGGTAAGGGTTAGGGTTAGGGTTAGGGTTAGGTTTAGGGGTTAGGTTTAAGGTTAGGTTTAGGGTTAAGGTAAGGGTAAGTGTTAGGGTTAGGGTTAGGGTTATGATAAGGGTAAGGGTTAGGGTTAGTGTTAGGGTTAGCGTTAGGTTTAGGGTTAGGGTAAGGGTAAGGGTTAGGGTTAGGGTAAGGGTAAGGGTAAGGGTTAGGTTTAAGGTTAGGGTTAGGGTTAGGGTTAGGGTTAGGATAAGGCTATTTGTTAGGGTTAGGGTTAGGGTTAGGGTTAGGGTTAGGGTTAGCGTTAAGGTAAGGGTAAGGGTAAGCGTAAAGGTTAGTGTTAGGGTTGGGGTTAGGTTTAGGGTTGGGGTTAAGTTTAGGGTTAGTGTTAGGGTAATAGTAAGGGTTAGGGTTAGGGTTAGGGGTTAGGGTTAGGGTTAGGGTTAGACTTAGGGGTTAGGGTTAGGGTTAGGGTTAGGATTAAGGTAAGTGTAGGGGTTAGGGTTAGGGTTAGGGTTAAGGTTAGGTTTAGGGTTAGGGTAAGGGTAAGCGTAAGGTTAGGGTTAGTGTTAAGGTTAGGGTAAGGGATTAGGGTTAGGGTTAGGGTTAGGGTTAGGGTTAGGGGTAGGTTTAGGGTAAGGGTATGTGTTAGGGGTAGGGTTAGAATTAGCGTTAGAGTAAGGGTAAGGTTAAGCGTTAGGGTTAGGGTTAAGGTCAGTGTAAGGTTTAGGATTAGGGTTAGGGTTAGGGTAGGGTAAGGGTTAGGGTTATGTTCAGGGTAAGGGTTAGGGTTAGGGTACGGGTAAGGGTTAGGGATAGGGTTAGGGTTAGGGTAAGGGTAAGGGTTAGGGTTAGGGTTAGGGTTAGGTTTAGGGTGAAGGTTAGGGTTAGAGTTAGGTTTAGGGTAAGGGTAAGTGTTAGGGTTAGGTTTAGTGTTAGGATTAGGTTTAGGGTAACTGTAAAGGTTAGGGTTAGGGTTAGGGTTAGGGTTAGGGTTAGGATTAGTATTAGGGTTATGGTAAGTGTAAGGGTTAGGGTTAGTGTTAGTGTAAGGGTTAGGGTTAGAGTAAGGGTTAGGGTTAGTAAGAGGGTTAGGGTTAGGTTTTGGGTTAGGGATAGGGTAAGGGTAAGGGTTAGGTTTAGGTTTAGGGTTGGGGTTCAGTTTAGGGTTAGGGTTAGGGTAAGGGTAACGGTTAGTGTTAGGGTTAGGGTTAGGATAAGGGTTAGGGTTAGTGTTAGGGTTAGGGTAAGGGTGAGGGTTAGGGTTAGGGTTAGAGTTATGGTTAGGTTTAGGGTTAGGGTTAGGGTTTGGGTAAGTGTAAGTGTTACGGTTAGGTTTAGGGTTAGGGTTAGGGTTAGGATAAGGGTAAGGCTTAGGGTTAGAGTTAGGGTGAGGGTTAGGGGTTAGTGTTATTGTTAGGGTTAGGGGTTAGGGTGAGGGTTAGGGTTAGGGTTAGGGTTAGGGTTAGGGTTAGGGTAAGGGTTAGGGTTAGGGTTAGGGTTAGGTTTAGGGGTTAGGTTTAAGGTTAGGTTTAGGGTTAAGGTAAGGGTAAGTGTTAGGGTTAGGGTTAGGGTTATGATAAGGGTAAGGGTTAGGGTTAGTGTTAGGGTTAGCGTTAGGTTTAGGGTTAGGGTAAGGGTAAGGGTTAGGGTTAGGGTAAGGGTAAGGGTAAGGGTTAGGTTTAAGGTTAGGGTTAGGGTTAGGGTTAGGGTTAGGATAAGGCTATTTGTTAGGGTTAGGGTTAGGGTTAGGGTTAGGGTTAGGGTTAGCGTTAAGGTAAGGGTAAGGGTAAGCGTAAAGTTTAGTGTTAGGGTTGGGGTTAGGTTTAGGGTTGGGGTTAAGTTTAGGGTTAGTGTTAGGGTAATAGTAAGGGTTAGGGTTAGGGTTAGGGGTTAGGGTTAGGGTTAGGGTTAGACTTAGGGGTTAGGGTTAGGGTTAGGGTTAGGATTAAGGTAAGTGTAGGGGTTAGGGTTAGGGTTAGGGTTAAGGTTAGGTTTAGGGTTAGGGTAAGGGTAAGCGTAAGGTTAGGGTTAGTGTTAAGGTTAGGGTAAGGGATTAGGGTTAGGGTTAGGGTTAGGGTTAGGGTTAGGGGTAGGTTTAGGGTAAGGGTATGTGTTAGGGGTAGGGTTAGAATTAGCGTTAGAGTAAGGGTAAGGGTAAGCGTTAGGGTTAGGGTTAGGGTTAATGTTATGGTTAGAGTTAGGGTTAGGGTTAGGGTTGAGGAAAGGGTAAGGTTTAGGTAACGGTTAGGGTTAGGGTTAGGGTTAGGGTTAATGTTAGGGTTAGGGTTAGGGTTATGGTTAAGGAAAGGGTAAGGGTTAGGGTAAGGGTTAGGGTTAGATTTAGGGTTAGAGTGAGGATTAGGGTTAGGGTTAGGGTTAGAGTAAGGTTTAGGTTTAGGGTTAGGGGTAGGGTTAACATGAAGGTTAGGTTTTGGGTTAGGGTAAGGGTAAGGGCTAGGGTTAGAGTTAGGTTTAGGGCAAGCATTAGGGTTAGGGTTAGGTTTAGGGTAAGGGTAAGGGTTAGGGTTAGGGTTAGGGTTAGCATTAAATTTAGGGTTAGGGTTAGGGTAAGTGTAAGGGTTAGGCTTATGGTTAGGTTTAGGGGTTAGGGTTAAGGTTAGGGTTAGGGTTAAGGTAAGGGTAAGTGTTAGGGTTAGGGTAAGATAAGGGTTGGGTTAGGGTTAGGGTTAGGGTTAGGTTTAGCGTTAAGGTAAGTGTAAGGGTTAGGGTTAGGTAAGGGTTAGGGTTAGGGTAAAGGTTAGGGTTAGTGTTAGGTTTAGGTTTAGGGTTAGGGTTAGGGTTAATGTTAGGTTTAGGGTTAGGGTTAGGGTTAAGGAAAGGGTAAGGGTTAGGGTAAGGTTTAGGGTTAGATTTAGGGGTAGGGTTAACATTAAGGTTAGGTTTTGGTTTATGGTAAGGGTAAGGTTTAGGGTTAGAGTTAGGGTTAGGGCAAGCATTAGGGTTAGGGTTAGGGTTAGGGTAAGGGTTAGGGTTAGGGTTAGGGTTAGGTTTAGGGGTTAGGTTTAAGGTTAGGTTTAGGGTTAAGGTAAGGGTAAGTGTTAGGGTTAGGGTTAGGGTTATGATAAGGGTAAGGGTTAGGGTTAGTGTTAGGGTTAGCGTTAGGTTTAGGGTTAGGGTAAGGGTAAGGGTTAGGGTTAGGGTAAGGGTAAGGGTAAGGGTTAGGTTTAAGGTTAGGGTTAGGGTTAGGGTTAGGGTTAGGATAAGGCTATTTGTTAGGGTTAGGGTTAGGGTTAGGGTTAGGGTTAGGGTTAGCGTTAAGGTAAGGGTAAGGGTAAGCGTAAAGGTTAGTGTTAGGGTTGGGGTTAGGTTTAGGGTTGGGGTTAAGTTTAGGGTTAGTGTTAGGGTAATAGTAAGGGTTAGGGTTAGGGTTAGGGGTTAGGGTTAGGGTTAGGGTTAGACTTAGGGGTTAGGGTTAGGGTTAGGGTTAGGATTAAGGTAAGTGTAGGGGTTAGGGTTAGGGTTAGGGTTAAGGTTAGGTTTAGGGTTAGGGTAAGGGTAAGCGTAAGGTTAGGGTTAGTGTTAAGGTTAGGGTAAGGGATTAGGGTTAGGGTTAGGGTTAGGGTTAGGGTTAGGGGTAGGTTTAGGGTAAGGGTATGTGTTAGGGGTAGGGTTAGAATTAGCGTTAGAGTAAGGGTAAGGTTAAGCGTTAGGGTTAGGGTTAAGGTCAGTGTAAGGTTTAGGATTAGGGTTAGGGTTAGGGTAGGGTAAGGGTTAGGGTTATGTTCAGGGTAAGGGTTAGGGTTAGGGTACGGGTAAGGGTTAGGGATAGGGTTAGGGTTAGGGTAAGGGTAAGGGTTAGGGTTAGGGTTAGGGTTAGGTTTAGGGTGAAGGTTAGGGTTAGAGTTAGGTTTAGGGTAAGGGTAAGTGTTAGGGTTAGGTTTAGTGTTAGGATTAGGTTTAGGGTAACTGTAAAGGTTAGGGTTAGGGTTAGGGTTAGGGTTAGGGTTAGGATTAGTATTAGGGTTATGGTAAGTGTAAGGGTTAGGGTTAGTGTTAGTGTAAGGGTTAGGGTTAGAGTAAGGGTTAGGGTTAGTAAGAGGGTTAGGGTTAGGTTTTGGGTTAGGGATAGGGTAAGGGTAAGGGTTAGGTTTAGGTTTAGGGTTGGGGTTCAGTTTAGGGTTAGGGTTAGGGTAAGGGTAACGGTTAGTGTTAGGGTTAGGGTTAGGATAAGGGTTAGGGTTAGGGTTAGGGTTAGGGTAAGGGTGAGGGTTAGGGTTAGGGTTAGAGTTATGGTTAGGTTTAGGGTTAGGGTTAGGGTTTGGGTAAGTGTAAGTGTTACGGTTAGGTTTAGGGTTAGGGTTAGGGTTAGGATAAGGGTAAGGCTTAGGGTTAGAGTTAGGGTGAGGGTTAGGGGTTAGTGTTATTGTTAGGGTTAGGGGTTAGGGTGAGGGTTAGGGATAGGGTAAGTTTCGGGATAGGGTCAGGGTTATGGTTAGGGTAAGGGTAAGTCTCAGGGTTATGGTTAGGTTAAAGGTTATGGTAAGGGTAAGGGTTAGGGTTAGGGTTAGGGTTAGGGTAAGGATTAAGGTTAGGTTTAGCGTAAGGGTAAGTGTTAGGGTTAGTGTTAGGGTTAGGGTAAGCATAAGGTTTATGGTTAGGGTCATGGTTAGGGGTTAGGGTTAGGGTTAGGGTTAAGGTAAGGGTAAGGAGTAGGGTTAGGATTAGGGTTAGGGTTAGGTTTAGGGTAAGGGTAAGGTTTAGGGTTAGGTTTAGGGTTAGGTTTAGGGTAAGGGTAAGGGTTAGGGATAAGTTTAGGTTAAGGGTTAGGATTAGGGGTGGGTTAGGGTTAGGGTTAGGGTTAGGGTTACGTTAGGGTTAGGGTTAGGGTTAGGGTTAGCAATAAGGTTAGGTTTAGGGTTAGGGTAAGTGTAAGGGTTAGGGTTAGGGGTTAGGGTTAAGGTTAGGTTTAGGTTTAAGGTAAGGGTAAGGGTTAGGATTAGGTTTACGGTTAGGGTCAGGGTAAGGGTTAGGGTTAGAGTTATTGTTAGGGTTAGGTTTAGGGTTAGGGTAAGGGTAAGGGTTAGGGTTAGGGTTAGGGTAAGGGTAATGGTTAGGGTTAGGGTTAGGGTTAGGGTAAGGGTGAGGGTTAGATTTAGGGTTAGGGTTAGGGTTAGGTTTAGGATTAGGGTAAGGTTAAGGGTTAGGTTTAGGGATAAGTTTAGGTTAAGGGTAAGGGTTAGGGATAAGTTTAGGGTAAGGGTTAGGATTAGGGGTGGGTTAGGGTTAGGGTTAGGGTTAGGGTTAGTATTAGCTTAGGGTTAGGGTTAGGGTTAGCAATAAGGTTAGGGTTAGGGTAAGTGTAAGGGTTAGGGTTAGGGTTAGGGGTTAGGGTTAAGGTTAGGGTCAGGGTTAATGCAAGGGTAAGGGTTAGAGTTAGAGTTATTGTTAGGGTTAGGTTTAGGGTTAGGGTAAGGGTAAGGGTTAGGGTTAGGGTTAGGGATATGTTTAGGGTTAGGGTTAGGGTTAGGATTAGGGTAAGGCTAAGGGTTAGGGTTGAGGTTTGGGTTAGGGTTAGGGTTAGGGTTAGGGTAAGGGTTAGGGTTAGGGTAAGGGTTAGGGTTAGGGTGAGGGTTAGGTTTAGGGTTGGTGTTAGGGTTAGGATTAGGGTAAGGGTAAGGGTTAGGGTTAGTTTAGGTTAAGGGTTAGGGTTAAGGTTAGGGTTAGTTTAAGGTTTAGAGTTTGGGTAAGGGTAAGGGTTAGGGTTAGGGTTAGGTTTAGGTTCAGGGCTGGGGTTAAGGTTAGAGTAAGGGTTAGGGTTAGGGTGAAAGTTAGGTTTAGGGTTAGGCTTTGGGTAAAGGTAAGTGTTAGTGTTATGGTTAGCTTTAGGGTAAGGGTAAGGGTTAGGGTTAGGGTTAGGGTTAGCATTAAGGTTAGGGTTAGGGTTAGGGTAAGTGTAAGGGTTAGGATTTGGGTTAGGCTTAGGGTTAGAGTAAGGGTTAGGGTTAGGGTTAGGGTTAGCATTAAGGTTAGGGTTAAGGTAAGGGTAAGGGTTAGGGTTAGGGTTAAGTTTAGGGTAAGGGTAAGGGTTAGGGTTAGGTATAGAATTAGGTTTAGGGTTAGGGTAAGGTTAAGGGTTAGGGTTAGGGTTAGGGTTAGGTTAAGGGTAAGGTTTAGGGTTAGGTTAGGGGAAGGGGTATTGTTAGGGTTAAGGTAGGGTTATGGTTAGGGTTATTGTTAGGGTAAGGGTTAGTGGTAGGGTTACGGTTAGGGTAAGGTTTATAGTTAGGTTTAGGGTTAGGGTAAGGCTATGTGTTAGGGTTAGGGTTAGGGTTAGGGTTAGGGTAAGGTTTACGGTTAGAGTAGGGGAAGGGGAAGGGTTAGGGTTAGTTTTAGGGTTGGGGTTAAGGTTAGGGTTATGGTTAGGGTAAGGGTAAGGGTTAGGGTTAGTTTTAGTGTTAGGGTAATGGTTAGGGTTAGGGTTAGGGTTAGAGTGAGGTTTAGGGTTAGGGTTAGGGTTAGGTTTAGGTTTAGGGTAAGGGTAAGTGTTAGGGTTAGGGTTAGTGATTGGTTTAGGGTTAGGGTTAGGGTAAGGGTAAGGGTTAGTGTTAGGGTTAAAGTTAGGGTTAGGATTATGGTTAGGGTAAGAGTTAGGGTTGGGGTAAGGGTTAGGGTTAGGGTTAGGGTTAATGTTAGGTACAGGGTTAGAGTCAGGGGAAGTGTAAGGGTTAGGGTTAGATTTAGGGTTGGGGTTAAGGTTAGGGTTAGGGTTAGTGTTAGGGTAATGGTTAGGGTTATGGTTAGGGTTAGGGTGAGGGGTAGGTTTAGGGTTAGGGTTAGGAGTTAGGGTTAGGTTTAGGGTTAGCGTTAGGGTAAGGGTAAGGGTTAGGGTTAGGGTTACGGTACGGTAAGCATTAGGATTAGGTTCACGGTAAGGTTAGCGTTTAGGGTTATTGTTAGGGTAAGTGTAAGGGTTACAGATAGGGTAAGAGTTAGGGTTAGGGTTAGGTGTTAGGGTTAGGGTTGGGGTTAGGGTTAGGGTAAGGATTAGGTTTAGGGTTAGAGTTAGGGTAAGGTTTAGGATTAATATAAGGGTAAGTTTTATGCTTAGGGTCAGTGTTAGGGTTAGGGTTAGGGTTGGGGTTAGGGTTAGGATTAGGGTAAGGAGAAGTGTTATGGTTATGATTAGGGTTAGGGTTAGGATAAGGGTAACGGTTAGGGTTAGGGTTGGGGTTATGGTTAGGGTTAGGTTTAGGGTTACGGTTAGGGTAAGTGTAAGGGTAAGTGTTAGTGTTTGGGTTAGGGTTAGGGTTAGGGTTAGGGTTAGAGTAAGGGTAAGGGTTAGGGTTAGGGTTAGGGTTAGGGTTGGGGTTAGGTTTAGGGTTTAGGGTTAGGGTAAGGGTGAGGGTTATGGTGAGGGTTAGTGTTAGGTTTAGGTTTAGGGTTAGGGTAAGGGTAAGGGTTAGGGTTAGGGTTAGGGTTAGGGTGTGTGGAAGGGGAAGGGTTAGGTTTAGGGTTAGGTTTAGGTGTAGGGTTAGGTTTAGGGTAAGGGTAAGGGTTAGGTTTAGGTTTTGGGTTAGTGTATGTGGAAGGGTAAGGGTTAGGGTTAGGGTTAGGGTTAGGGTAAGAATTATGGTTAGGGTTATTGTTTGGGTAAGGCTTAGTGTTAGGGCTACGGTTAGTGTTAGGTTTATAGTTAGGTTTAGGGTTAGGATAAGGCTATGTGTTAGGGTTAGGGGTAGGGTTAGGGTTAGTATTAGGGTAAGGGTAAGGGTAAGGGTAAGGGTTAGGTTTAGGGTTAAGGTAAGGGTAAGTGTTAGGGTTAGGGTTAGTGTTACGGTAGGGTAAGCGTTAGGGTTAGGTTCACGGTAAGGTTAGCGTGAGGGTACGGATAAGGGTTAGGGTTAGGGTTAGGGTATGGGTAATGGTTAGGGTTAGGGTTAGGGTTAGGGTTAGGATAAGGGTAAGTTTTAGTGTTAAGTTTAGGGTTAGGGTTAGGGTTAGGATTAGGGTTAGGGTAAGGGTAAGGTTTAGGGTTAGGGTTAGGTTAAGGGTTAGGCTTAGGGTTAGGGTTAGTGGTTAGGGTTAGTGTTAGGGTTAGGGTTCGGTTTAGGGTTAGGGTTAGGGTAAGGGTAAGGGTTAGGGTGAGGGTTAGGGTTAGGTTTAGTGTTAGGGTTAGTGTAAGGGTAAGGGTTAGGGTTAGGGTTAGAGTTAGGTTTAGGGTTAATTTAGGGTTAGGGTTAGGGTTACGGTTAGGGTTGGGGTAAGGGTAACGGTTAGGTTAGGGTTAGGGTTAGGGGTTAGGGTTAGGGTTAATGTTATGGTTAGAGTTAGGGTTAGGGTTAAGGAAAGGGTAAGGGTTAGGGTAAAGGTTAGGGTTAGATTTAGGGTTAGGGTGAGGATTAGGGTTAGGGTTAGGGTTAGAGTAAGGTTTAGGTTTAGGGTTAGGGGTAGGGTTAACATGAAGGTTAGGTTTTGGGTTAGGGTAAGGGTAAGGGCTAGGGTTAGAGTTAGGTTTAGGGCAAGCATTAGGGTTAGGGTTAGGTTTAGGGTAAGGGTAAGGGTTAGGGTTAGGGTTAGGGTTAGCATTAAGTTTAGGGTTAGGGTTAGGTTAAGTGTAAGGGTTAGGTTTATGGTTAGGTTTAGGGGTTAGGGTTAAGGTTAGGGTTAGGGTTAAGGTAAGGGTAAGGGTTAGGGTTAGGGTAAGATAAGGGTTAGGGTTAGGGTTAGGGTTAGGGTTAGGTTTAGCGTTAGGGTAAGTGTAAGGGTTAGGGTTAGGTAAGGGTTAGGGTTAGGGTAAAGGTTAGGGTTAGTGTTAGGTTTAGGTTTAGGGTTAGGGTTAGGGTTAGGGTTAATGTTAGTGTTAGGGTTAGGGTTAAGGAAAGGGTAAGGGTTAGGGTAAGGTTTAGGGTTAGGTTTAGGGTTAGGGTTAGGGTAAGAGTAAGGGTTAGGGTGAGGTTTAGGGTTAGGGTAAGAGTTAGGGTTAGGTTTACAGTTAGGGTTAGGTTTGTGGTTAGGGTTAGGGTTAGGGTAAGGCTATGTGTTAGGGTTAGGGTTAGGGTTAGGGTTAGCGTTAGGGTAAGAGTAAGGGTAAGGGTAAGGGTAAGAGTTAGGTTTAGGGTTAAGGTAAGGGTAAAGGTTAGCGTTAGGGTTAGGGTTAGGGTTGAGGAAAGGGTAAGGTTTAGGTAACGGTTAGGGTTAGGGTTAGGGTTAGGGTTAATGTTAGGGTTAGGGTTAGGGTTATGGTTAAGGAAAGGGTAAGGGTTAGGGTAAGGGTTAGGGTTAGATTTAGGGTTAGAGTGAGGATTAGGGTTAGGGTTAGGGTTAGAGTAAGGTTTAGGTTTAGGGTTAGGGGTAGGGTTAACATGAAGGTTAGGTTTTGGGTTAGGGTAAGGGTAAGGGCTAGGGTTAGAGTTAGGTTTAGGGCAAGCATTAGGGTTAGGGTTAGGTTTAGGGTAAGGGTAAGGGTTAGGGTTAGGGTTAGGGTTAGCATTAAATTTAGGGTTAGGGTTAGGGTAAGTGTAAGGGTTAGGCTTATGGTTAGGTTTAGGGGTTAGGGTTAAGGTTAGGGTTAGGGTTAAGGTAAGGGTAAGTGTTAGGGTTAGGGTAAGATAAGGGTTGGGTTAGGGTTAGGGTTAGGGTTAGGTTTAGCGTTAAGGTAAGTGTAAGGGTTAGGGTTAGGTAAGGGTTAGGGTTAGGGTAAAGGTTAGGGTTAGTGTTAGGTTTAGGTTTAGGGTTAGGGTTAGGGTTAATGTTAGGTTTAGGGTTAGGGTTAGGGTTAAGGAAAGGGTAAGGGTTAGGGTAAGGTTTAGGGTTAGATTTAGGGGTAGGGTTAACATTAAGGTTAGGTTTTGGTTTATGGTAAGGGTAAGGTTTAGGGTTAGAGTTAGGGTTAGGGCAAGCATTAGGGTTAGGGTTAGGGTTAGGGTAAGGGTTAGGGTTAGGGTTAGGGTTAGGTTTAGGGGTTAGGTTTAAGGTTAGGTTTAGGGTTAAGGTAAGGGTAAGTGTTAGGGTTAGGGTTAGGGTTATGATAAGGGTAAGGGTTAGGGTTAGTGTTAGGGTTAGCGTTAGGTTTAGGGTTAGGGTAAGGGTAAGGGTTAGGGTTAGGGTAAGGGTAAGGGTAAGGGTTAGGTTTAAGGTTAGGGTTAGGGTTAGGGTTAGGGTTAGGATAAGGCTATTTGTTAGGGTTAGGGTTAGGGTTAGGGTTAGGGTTAGGGTTAGGGTTAGCGTTAAGGTAAGGGTAAGGGTAAGCGTAAAGTTTAGTGTTAGGGTTGGGGTTAGGTTTAGGGTTGGGGTTAAGTTTAGGGTTAGTGTTAGGGTAATAGTAAGGGTTAGGGTTAGGGTTAGGGGTTAGGGTTAGGGTTAGGGTTAGACTTAGGGGTTAGGGTTAGGGTTAGGGTTAGGATTAAGGTAAGTGTAGGGGTTAGGGTTAGGGTTAGGGTTAAGGTTAGGTTTAGGGTTAGGGTAAGGGTAAGCGTAAGGTTAGGGTTAGTGTTAAGGTTAGGGTAAGGGATTAGGGTTAGGGTTAGGGTTAGGGTTAGGGTTAGGGGTAGGTTTAGGGTAAGGGTATGTGTTAGGGGTAGGGTTAGAATTAGCGTTAGAGTAAGGGTAAGGTTAAGCGTTAGGGTTAGGGTTAAGGTCAGTGTAAGGTTTAGGATTAGGGTTAGGGTTAGGGTAGGGTAAGGGTTAGGGTTAGGGTACGGGTAAGGGTTAGGGATAGGGTTAGGGTTAGGGTAAGGGTAAGGGTTAGGGTTAGGGTTAGGGTTAGGTTTAGGGTGAAGGTTAGGGTTAGAGTTAGGTTTAGGGTAAGGGTAAGTGTTAGGGTTAGGTTTAGTGTTAGGATTAGGTTTAGGGTAACTGTAAAGGTTAGGGTTAGGGTTAGGGTTAGGGTTAGGATTAGTATTAGGGTTATGGTAAGTGTAAGGGTTAGGGTTAGTGTTAGTGTAAGGGTTAGGGTTAGAGTAAGGGTTAGGGTTAGTAAGAGGGTTAGGGTTAGGTTTTGGGTTAGGGATAGGGTAAGGGTAAGGGTTAGGTTTAGGTTTAGGGTTGGGGTTCAGTTTAGGGTTAGGGTTAGGGTAAGGGTAACGGTTAGTGTTAGGGTTAGGGTTAGGATAAGGGTTAGGGTTAGGGTTAGGGTTAGGGTAAGGGTGAGGGTTAGGGTTAGGGTTAGAGTTATGGTTAGGTTTAGGGTTAGGGTTAGGGTTTGGGTAAGTGTAAGTGTTACGGTTAGGTTTAGGGTTAGGGTTAGGGTTAGGATAAGGGTAAGGCTTAGGGTTAGAGTTAGGGTGAGGGTTAGGGGTTAGTGTTATTGTTAGGGTTAGGGGTTAGGGTGAGGGTTAGGGATAGGGTAAGTTTCAGGATAGGGTCAGGGTTATGGTTAGGGTAAGGGTAAGTCTCAGGGTTATGGTTAGGGTAAAGGTTATGGTAAGGGTAAGGGTTAGGGTTAGGGTTAGGGTTAGGGTAAGGATTAAGGTTAGGTTTAGCGTAAGGGTAAGTGTTAGGGTTAGTGTTAGGGTTAGGGTAAGCATAAGGTTTATGGTTAGGGTCATGGTTAGGGGTTAGGGTTAGGGTTAGGGTTAAGGTAAGGGTAAGGAGTAGGGTTAGGATTAGGGTTAGGGTTAGGTTTAGGGTAAGGGTAAGGTTTAGGGTTAGGTTTAGGGTTAGGTTTAGGGTAAGGGTAAGGGTTAGGGATAAGTTTAGGTTAAGGGTTAGGATTAGGGGTGGGTTAGGGTTAGGGTTAGGGTTAGGGTTACGTTAGGGTTAGGGTTAGGGTTAGGGTTAGCAATAAGGTTAGGTTTAGGGTTAGGGTAAGTGTAAGGGTTAGGGTTAGGGGTTAGGGTTAAGGTTAGGTTTAGGTTTAAGGTAAGGGTAAGGGTTAGGATTAGGTTTACGGTTAGGGTCAGGGTAAGGGTTAGGGTTAGAGTTATTGTTAGGGTTAGGTTTAGGGTTAGGGTAAGGGTAAGGGTTAGGGTTAGGGTTAGGGTAAGGGTAATGGTTAGGGTTAGGGTTAGGGTTAGGGTAAGGGTGAGGGTTAGATTTAGGGTTAGGGTTAGGGTTAGGTTTAGGATTAGGGTAAGGTTAAGGGTTAGGTTTAGGGATAAGTTTAGGTTAAGGGTAAGGGTTAGGGATAAGTTTAGGGTAAGGGTTAGGATTAGGGGTGGGTTAGGGTTAGGGTTAGGGTTAGGGTTAGTATTAGCTTAGGGTTAGGGTTAGGGTTAGCAATAAGGTTAGGGTTAGGGTAAGTGTAAGGGTTAGGGTTAGGGTTAGGGGTTAGGGTTAAGGTTAGGGTCAGGGTTAATGCAAGGGTAAGGGTTAGAGTTAGAGTTATTGTTAGGGTTAGGTTTAGGGTTAGGGTAAGGGTAAGGGTTAGGGTTAGGGTTAGGGATATGTTTAGGGTTAGGGTTAGGGTTAGGATTAGGGTAAGGCTAAGGGTTAGGGTTGAGGTTTGGGTTAGGGTTAGGGTTAGGGTTAGGGTAAGGGTTAGGGTTAGGGTAAGGGTTAGGGTTAGGGTGAGGGTTAGGTTTAGGGTTGGTGTTAGGGTTAGGATTAGGGTAAGGGTAAGGGTTAGGGTTAGTTTAGGTTAAGGGTTAGGGTTAAGGTTAGGGTTAGTTTAAGGTTTAGAGTTTGGGTAAGGGTAAGGGTTAGGGTTAGGGTTAGGTTTAGGTTCAGGGCTGGGGTTAAGGTTAGAGTAAGGGTTAGGGTTAGGGTGAAAGTTAGGTTTAGGGTTAGGCTTTGGGTAAAGGTAAGTGTTAGTGTTATGGTTAGCTTTAGGGTAAGGGTAAGGGTTAGGGTTAGGGTTAGGGTTAGCATTAAGGTTAGGGTTAGGGTTAGGGTAAGTGTAAGGGTTAGGATTTGGGTTAGGCTTAGGGTTAGAGTAAGGGTTAGGGTTAGGGTTAGGGTTAGCATTAAGGTTAGGGTTAAGGTAAGGGTAAGGGTTAGGGTTAGGGTTAAGTTTAGGGTAAGGGTAAGGGTTAGGGTTAGGTATAGAATTAGGTTTAGGGTTAGGGTAAGGTTAAGGGTTAGGGTTAGGGTTAGGGTTAGGTTAAGGGTAAGGTTTAGGGTTAGGTTAGGGGAAGGGGTATTGTTAGGGTTAAGGTAGGGTTATGGTTAGGGTTATTGTTAGGGTAAGGGTTAGTGGTAGGGTTACGGTTAGGGTAAGGTTTATAGTTAGGATTAGGGTTAGGGTAAGGCTATGTGTTAGGGTTAGGGTTAGGGTTAGGGTTAGGGTAAGGTTTACGGTTAGAGTAGGGGAAGGGGAAGGGTTAGGGTTAGTTTTAGGGTTGGGGTTAAGGTTAGGGTTATGGTTAGGGTAAGGGTAAGGGTTAGGGTTAGGTTTAGTGTTAGGGTAATGGTTAGGGTTAGGGTTAGGGTTAGAGTGAGGTTTAGGGTTAGGGTTAGGGTTAGGTTTAGGTTTAGGGTAAGGGTAAGTGTTAGGGTTAGGGTTAGTGATTGGTTTAGGGTTAGGGTTAGGGTAAGGGTAAGGGTTAGTGTTAGGGTTAAAGTTAGGGTTAGGATTATGGTTAGGGTAAGAGTTAGGGTTGGGGTAAGGGTTAGGGTTAGGGTTAGGGTTAATGTTAGGTACAGGGTTAGAGTCAGGGGAAGTGTAAGGGTTAGGGTTAGATTTAGGGTTGGGGTTAAGGTTAGGGTTAGGGTTAGTGTTAGGGTAATGGTTAGGGTTATGGTTAGGGTTAGGGTGAGGGGTAGGTTTAGGGTTAGGGTTAGGAGTTAGGGTTAGGTTTAGGGTTAGCGTTAGGGTAAGGGTAAGGGTTAGGGTTAGGGTTACGGTACGGTAAGCATTAGGATTAGGTTCACGGTAAGGTTAGCGTTTAGGGTTATTGTTAGGGTAAGTGTAAGGGTTACAGATAGGGTAAGAGTTAGGGTTAGGGTTAGGTGTTAGGGTTAGGGTTGGGGTTAGGGTTAGGGTAAGGATTAGGTTTAGGGTTAGAGTTAGGGTAAGGTTTAGGATTAATATAAGGGTAAGTTTTATGCTTAGGGTCAGTGTTAGGGTTAGGGTTAGGGTTGGGGTTAGGGTTAGGATTAGGGTAAGGAGAAGTGTTATGGTTATGATTAGGGTTAGGGTTAGGATAAGGGTAACGGTTAGGGTTAGGGTTAGGGTTATGGTTAGGGTTAGGTTTAGGGTTACGGTTAGGGTAAGTGTAAGGGTAAGTGTTAGTGTTTGGGTTAGGGTTAGGGTTAGGGTTAGGGTTAGAGTAAGGGTAAGGGTTAGGGTTAGGGTTAGGGTTAGGGTTGGGGTTAGGTTTAGGGTTTAGGGTTAGGGTAAGGGTGAGGGTTATGGTGAGGGTTAGTGTTAGGTTTAGGTTTAGGGTTAGGGTAAGGGTAAGGGTTAGGGTTAGGGTTAGGGTTAGGGTGTGTGGAAGGGGAAGGGTTAGGTTTAGGGTTAGGTTTAGGTGTAGGGTTAGGTTTAGGGTAAGGGTAAGGGTTAGGTTTAGGTTTTGGGTTAGTGTATGTGGAAGGGTAAGGGTTAGGGTTAGGGTTAGGGTTAGGGTAAGAATTATGGTTAGGGTTATTGTTTGGGTAAGGCTTAGTGTTAGGGCTACGGTTAGTGTTAGGTTTATAGTTAGGTTTAGGGTTAGGATAAGGCTATGTGTTAGGGTTAGGGGTAGGGTTAGGGTTAGTGTTAGGGTAAGGGTAAGGGTAAGGGTAAGGGTTAGGTTTAGGGTTAAGGTAAGGGTAAGTGTTAGGGTTAGGGTTAGGGTTACGGTAGGGTAAGCGTTAGGGTTAGGTTCACGGTAAGGTTAGCGTGAGGGTACGGATAAGGGTTAGGGTTAGGGTTAGGGTATGGGTAATGGTTAGGGTTAGGGTTAGGGTTAGGGTTAGGATAAGGGTAAGTTTTAGTGTTAAGTTTAGGGTTAGGGTTAGGGTTAGGATTAGGGTTAGGGTAAGGGTAAGGTTTAGGGTTAGGGTTAGGTTAAGGGTTAGGCTTAGGGTTAGGGTTAGTGGTTATGGTTAGTGTTAGGGTTAGGGTTCGGTTTAGGGTTAGGGTTAGGGTAAGGGTAAGGGTTAGGGTGAGGGTTAGGGTTAGGTTTAGTGTTAGGGTTAGTGTAAGGGTAAGGGTTAGGGTTAGGGTTAGAGTTAGGTTTAGGGTTAATTTAGGGTTAGGGTTAGGGTTACGGTTAGGGTTGGGGTAAGGGTAACGGTTAGGTTAGGGTTAGGGTTAGGGGTTAGGGTTAGGGTTAATGTTATGGTTAGAGTTAGGGTTAGGGTTAAGGAAAGGGTAAGGGTTAGGGTAAAGGTTAGGGTTAGATTTAGGGTTAGGGTGAGGATTAGGGTTAGGGTTAGGGTTAGAGTAAGGTTTAGGTTTAGGGTTAGGGGTAGGGTTAACATGAAGGTTAGGTTTTGGGTTAGGGTAAGGGTAAGGGCTAGGGTTAGAGTTAGGTTTAGGGCAAGCATTAGGGTTAGGGTTAGGTTTAGGGTAAGGGTAAGGGTTAGGGTTAGGGTTAGGGTTAGCATTAAGTTTACGGTTAGGGTTAGGTTAAGTGTAAGGGTTAGGTTTATGGTTAGGTTTAGGGGTTAGGGTTAAGGTTAGGGTTAGGGTTAAGGTAAGGGTAAGGGTTAGGGTTAGGGTAAGATAAGGGTTAGGGTTAGGGTTAGGGTTAGGGTTAGGTTTAGCGTTAGGGTAAGTGTAAGGGTTAGGGTTAGGTAAGGGTTAGGGTTAGGGTAAAGGTTAGGGTTAGTGTTAGGTTTAGGTTTAGGGTTAGGGTTAGGGTTAGGGTTAATGTTAGGGTTAGGGTTAGGGTTAGGGTATGGGTAATGGTTAGGGTTAAGGTTAGGGTTAGGGTTAGGATAAGGGTAAGAGTTAGGGTTAAGTTTAGGGTTAGGGTTAGGGTTAGGGTTAGGGTAAGGGTTAGGGTTAGGGTTAGGTAAGGGTTAGGTTAGGATTAGGCTTAGGTTTAGGGTTAGGGTTAGGGTAAGTCTAAGGGTTAGGGTTAGAGTTAGGGTTAGGTTAGGGTAAGGGTTAGTGTTAGGTTCAGGGTAAGGTTTAGCGTGAGGGTAAGGGTAAGGGTTAGGGTTAGGGTTAGGGTTAGGGTAAGGGTAATGGTTAGGGTTAGGATTAGGGTTAGGGTTAGGGTTAGGTTGAAGCTTATGGTTAGGGTTAGGGTTTGGGTAAGGTAAGTGTTAGTGTTAAGGTTAGGGTTAGGGTAAGGTTTAGGATTAGGATAGGGTAAGGGTAAGGGTTAGGGTTGGGGTTTGGGTAAGGTTTAGAGTTAGGGTTAGGGTTTGTGGTTAGGGTAAGTGTTAGGGTTAAGGTTAGGTGTAGGGTTAACATTAAGGTTAGGTTTTGGGTTATGGTAAGAGTAAGTGTTAGTGTTAGGGTTAGGGTTAGGGTTAGGATAAGGGTAAGGTTTAGGGTTAGGGTTAGGGTTAGGTGTAAGGGTTAGGGTTAGGGTTAGGTTTAGGGTTATGGTTAGGGTAAGGGTAAGGGTTAGGGTTCGGGTTAGGATTAGGGTTAGGGTTAGAGTAAGGGTAAGGGTTAGGTTTAGGGTTAGGGTGGGGGTTAGGTTTACGGTTTTGGGTTAGGGTTAGGGTTAGGGTAAGGGTAAGGGTTAGGGTTAGTGTTAGGGGTTAGGGTTAGGGTTAGGGTTAGAGTTAAGTGTTAGGGTTAGGGTTAGGGTTAGGATTAAGGTAAGGGTAGGGGTTAGGGTTAGGGTTAGGGTAAAGGTTATAGTTGGGGTTAGGGGTAGTTTTAGGGTTAGGGTTAGGTTTAGGGTAAGAGTATGTGTTGGGGTTAGGGTTAGCCTTAGGGTAAGGGTAAGGGTAAGGGTTAGGGTTAGGATTAAGGTAAGGGTAAGGGTTAGGATTAGGGTTAGGGTTAGTGTAGGGTAATGGTTAGGGTTATGTTCAGGGTAAGGGTTAGCTTTAGGGTAAGGGTAAGGGTTAGGGATAGGGTTAGGGTTAGGGTAAGGGTAAGGATTAGGGTTAGGGTTAGGGTTAGGGTTAGGGTTAGGGTGAAGGTTAGGGTTAGGGTTAGGGTCAGGGTAAGTGTTAGGGTTAGGGTTAGGGTTAGGATTAGGGTTAGGGTAACGGTAAGGGTTTGGGTTAGGGTTAGGGTTAGGGTTAGGGTTAGGGTAAGGGTAAGGGTTAGGGTTAGGGTTATGGTTAGGGTTAGTGTTAGTGTTAGGGATAGGTTTAGGGTTAGGGTTACGTTTAGGATATGGGTTAGGGTTAGGGTTAGGGTTAGTGTTAGGGAAAGTGTAAGTGTTAGGGTACGTTTTAGGGTTAGGGTTAGGGTTAGGGTAAGGATTAGGATTAGGGTTAGGGTTATGGTAAGTGTTAGGGTTAGGCTTAGGGGTAACATTAAGGTTAGGTTTAGGGTTAGGGTTAGATTTAGGGTTAGGGTTAGGGTAAGGATTAGGGTTAGGGTTAGGGTTAGGGAAAGGGTTAGGGTTAGGGTTAGGGTTAGCTTTAAGTTTAGGATTAGGGTTAGGGTAAGGGTAAGTGTTAGGGTTAGGGTTAGGGTTAGGGTTTGGGGTTAGGGTTAGGGTTAGGGTTAGGTTTAGGGTTAGGGTTAGTGTAAGGGTAAGGTTTAGGGTTAGGGTTAGGGTTAGGGTTAATGTTAGGATTAGGTTTAGGGCAAGAGAAAGTGTTAAGGTTAGGGTTAGTGTTAGGGTTAGGGTTAAGGTTAGGGTTAGGGTTAGGGTAAGGGTAAGGGTTAGGTTTAGGGTTAGGGTTACACGTTCTGGTTAGGGTTAGGGTTAGGGTAAGGGTAAGGTTTAGGGTTTGGGTTTTGATTAAGGGTTAGGATTACGTTTAGGGTTAAGATCAAGGTAATGGTTAGGGTTAGGGTTAGGGTTATGTTTAGGGTAAGGGTAATGGTAAGGTTGAGGGTTAGGGTTAGGGTAAGGATTAGGGTTAGGGTAAGGGAAAGGGTTAGAGTTAGGGTTAGGGCTAAGGTAAAATAAGGGTTAACGTTAGGGTTAAGGTTAAGTTTAGGGTTAGGGTTAGGGTTAGGGTTGGGGTTAGGGTTAGGTTTAGTGTTAGGGATAGGTTAAGGTTCAGGTTACGGTCAGGGTTAGGGTTAGGGTAAGGGTAAGTCTTAGGGTTAGGATTAGGGTTAGGGTTAGTGTAAATGTTCGGGTTTGTAAGACGGTTAGGGTTAGGTTTTGGGTTAGGGTTAGGGTAAAGGTAAGGGTTAGGTTTAGGTTTAGGGTTGGGGTTAAGTTTAGGGTTAGGGTTAGGGTAAGGGTAATGGTTAGTGTTAGGGTTAGAGTTAGGGTAAGGGTTAGGTTTTGGCTTAAGGTGAGGGTGAGTGTTAGGGTTAGGGTTAGGGTTTAGGGTTAGGATTAGGGTTAGGGTTTGGGTAAGGGTAAGTGTTACGGTTAGGTTTAGGGTTAGGTATAGGTTTAGGATAAGGGTAAGGGTTAGGGTTAGGGTTAGGGTTAGGGGTTAGGGTTACGGTTAGGGTTAGAGGTTAGGGTTAGTTTTAGTGTTAGGGATAGGTTAAGGTTCGGGTTAGGGTCAGGGTTAGGGTTAGGGTAAGGGTTAGTGTTAGGGTTAGGGTTACGGTTAGGGTAAGGGCTAGGGTTAGGTTTAGGGTAAGGGTAAGTGTTATGGTTAGGGTTAGGGTTAGGGTTATGGTTAGGTTAAGGTTAAGGGTTAGGGTTAGGGTTACGTTTAGTGTTAGGTTTAGGGTTAAGTTTAGGGTTTCGGTTAGGGTAAGGGTTAGGGTTATGGTTAGAGTTAGGGGTTAGGGTTAGGGTTAGGGTTAGGGTAAGAGTAAGGTTTATGGTTAGGGTTATGGTTAGGGGTTAGGACTAGGGTTAGTGTTAAGGTAAGGGTAAGTGTCAGGGTTAGGGTTAGGCTTAGGGTTAGGGTTAGGTTTGGGGTAAGGGTAAATTTTAGGATTAGGGTTATGGTTATGTTTAGGGTAAGGGTAAGTGTTAGGGTTAGGGTTTGGGTTAGGTTTGGTTCAGGATTGGGTTAGGGTTAAGGTTAGGATTAGGGAAAGGGTAAGGATTACGGTTAGGGTTATGATTAGGGTTAGGGTTAGGGAAAGGGTAAGGGTTAGGGTTAGGGTTAGGGTTAGGGTTACCATTAAGGTTAGGGTTAGGGTTAGGGTAAGGATAAGTGTTTGGGTTAGGGTTAGGGTTAGGGTAAGGGTAAGGGTTAGGGTTAGGGTTAGGGTTAGGGTAACGGTAAGGATTAGGTTAGGGTTAGGGTTAGGGTAAGGGTAAGGGTTAGGGTTAGGGTTAGTAGGTAGGGTTATTGTTAGGGTGAGGGTTAGGTTTAGGGTTAGGCTTAGTGTAAGGGTAAGGTTTAGGGTGAGGGTTAGGTTTAGTTTTAGGGTTAGGGTAAGGGTAAGGGTTAGGGTTAGGGTTAGAGTTAGGGTTAGGGTTAAGGTTAGGGTTAGGGTTAGAGTTAGGGTTAGGTTTAGGGTTAAGTTTAGGGTTAGGGTAAGGTTAAGTGTTAGGGTTAGGGTTAGGGTTAGGGGTTAGGGTTAGGGTTAATGTTAGGGTTAGGGTTAGGGTTAGGGATAGGATTAGGGTTAGGGTTAGGGTTAGGGCAAGGATTAGGGTTAGGGTTAGGGTAAGGTTTAGGTTTAGGTTTAGGTTTAGTGTTAACATTAAGGTTAGGTTTTGGGTTAGTGTAGGGGTAAGGGTTAGGGTTAGAGTTAGTGTTATGGCAGCATTAGGGTAAGGGTTAGGGTTAGGGTAAGGATTAGGGTTAGCGTTAGGGTTAGCAATAAGGTTAGGGTTAGGGTTAGGGTAAGTGTAAGTGTTAGGGTTAGGGTTAGGGGTTAGGGTTAAGATTAGGGTTAGGGTTAAGGTAAGGGTAAGGGTTAGGGTTAGGGTTAGGGTTAGCAATAAGGTTAGGGTTAGGTTTAGGTTTAGTTTTAGGTTTAGGGTTAGGGTAAGGGTAAGGGTAAGTGTTAGGGTTAGGGATATGTTTAGGGTTAGGGTTAGGGTTAGGGTTAGGATTAGTTTAAGGATAAGGGTTACGGTTAGGGTTAGGGTTAGGTTTAGCCTTAGGGTTAGGGTAAGGGTAAGGGTTAGGTTTAGGGTTAGTGTTAGGGTTAGGGTTAGGGTTAAGGTTACGGTTAGGGTTAGGGTAAGGGTAAGGCTTAGGGTTAGGGTTAATGTTAGGGTTAGGGTTAGGGTTAGGGTTAGGGATATGTTTAGGGTTAGGGTTAGGGTTAGGGATATGTTTAGGGTTAGGGTTAGGGTTAGGGTTAGGGTTAGGGTTAGGGTTAGAGTAAGACTATGTGTTAGGGTTAGTGTTAGGGTTAGATTCAGGGTAATGTTTAGCGTGAGGGTAAGGGTAAGCTATAGGGTTAGGGTTAGGGTAAGGGTAATGGTTAGGGTTAGGGATAGGGTTAGGGTGAAGGTTAGGGTTAGGGTAAGGGTATGTGTTAATGTTAAGATTAGGGTTAGGGTTAGGGTTAGGATTAGGGTTAGGGTTAGGTTAAGGGTAAGGGTTAAGGTTAGTTTTAGGGTAAGGGAGAGGGTTAGGGTTAGGATTAGTGGTTAGGGCTAGTGTTAGGGTTAGGGTTAGGTTTAGGGTTAGGGTCAGGGTCAGGGTAAGGGTTAGGATTAGGGTTAGGATTAGGGTTAGGGTTAGGGTTAGGTTAAGGGTAAGGGTTAGGTTTAGGGTTAGAGTTAGGTTTAGGGTTAAGTTAAGGGTTAGGGTTAGGGTTAGGGTTAGGTTCAGGGTTAAGTTTAGGTTTAGGGTAAGGGTACGTGTAAGGGTTAGAGATAGGGTTAGGTTTAGGGTTAGGGTTAGGGTAAGGGTAAGTGTTAGGGTTAGGGTTAGTGTTAGGGTTAAGGTTAGGGTTAGGGTTAGAGTAAGGGTAACGGTAAGGGTTAGGGTTAGGGTAAGGGTAAGGTTTAGGGGATAGGGTTATGGTAAGGGTTTGGGTTAGGGTTAGGGTTAAGTTTAGGTTAGGGTTAGGGTAAGGGTAAGGTTTATGGTTAGGGTTACGGTTAGGGTTAGGGAAAGGGTAAATGTTAGGGTTAGGATTCGGGTTAGGGTAAGGATTAGGGTTATGGTTAGGTTTAGGTAAGTGTTAGGGATAGGGTTAGGGTTAGGGTTACCATTAAGGTTAGGTTTAGGGTTAGGGTAAGAGTAAGTTTTAGGGTTATGTTTAAGGTTAGGGTTATGGTTAGGGTTAGGTTAAGGGTAAGGGTTAGGTTTAGGTTTAATGTTAGGTTAGGGTTAGGGTAAGGTTTAGGGTTAGGGTTAGGGTTAGGTTTAGGGTTAGGGTAAGGGTAAGGGTAAGTGTTCGGGTTAGGGATAGGTTTAGAGTACGGGTTAGGATTATGGTTAGTGTTAGGGTTAGGGTTAAGGTTAGGGTCAGGGTTAGTGTAAGGGTAAAGGTTAGGGTTAGGTTTAGGGGTTAGGATTAGGGTTAGGGTTAGTTTTAATGTTAGGGTAAGGGTAAGGTTTATTGTTAAGGTTAAGGTTTGGGGTTAAGGTTAGGGTTAGTTTTAGGGTTAAGGTAAGGATAAGGGTTAGGGATAGGGTTAGGGTTAGGTTTAGAGTTAGGGTAAGGGTAAGGGTTAGGGTTACGGTTAGGGGTATGTTTAGGATTAGGGTTAGGGTTACAGTTAGGGTTAGTGTAAGGGTAAGGGTTAGGGTTAAGGTTAGGGTTAGGGTTAATGTTAGGGTTAGGGTGAGGGTTAGAGTTAATGTAAGGGTTAGGGTTACGGTTAGGTTTAGGTTAGAGTTAAGGGAAGGGTAAGGGATAGGGTTGGTGGTAAGGTTAGGTTTAGGGTTAGGGTAAGGTTAAAGGTTAGGGTTAGGGTTAGTGTTAGTGTTTAGGGTTAGTGTTCGGGTTAGGTTTAGGTTTAGGGTAAGGGTTAGGGTTAAGGTTAGGGTTAGGTTTAGGGTTAGGTTTAGGGTAAGGGTTAAGGTTCGGGTTAGGGTTAGGGTTAAGGTTAGGGTTAGGTTCAGGGTAAGGGTTAGCATGAGGGTAAGGGTAAGTGTTAGGGTTAGGGTTAGGGTTAGGGTGAAGGTTAGGGTTAGTGTTAGGGTTAGGGTAAGGGTAAGAGTTAGTGTTAAGGTTGGGGTTAGGGTTAGGATTAGGATTAGGGTTAGGGTAAGGGTAAGGTTAGGGTTGGGGTTAGGGTAAGGGTTAGGGTTAGGGTTAGGGTTAGTGTTTATGGTTAGGGTTAGGGTTAGGTTTAGGGTTAGGGTAAGGGTTAGGGATATGGTTAGAGTTAGGTTTAGGGTTAGGGTTAGGGTAAGGGTAAAGGTTGGGGTTAGGGTTAGGGTTAGAGTTAGGGTTAGGGTTAAGGTTAGGGTTAGGGTTAGGGTAAGTTTAGGTTTAGACTTAGGTTTAGGGTTAGTGTAAGTGTTAGGGTTAGGGCTAGGGTTAGGGTTGGGGTAAGGGTTAGGGGTTAGGGTTAGAGTTAGGGTTAGGTTTAGGTTTAGGGTTATTGTTAGGTTAGGGTGAGGGTATGGTTTAGGTTTAGGGTTAGGGTTAGTGTTAGGGTTAATGTTAGGGACTAGGGTTAGGGTTAGGGTTAAGGAAAGGGTAAGGGTTAGGGTAAGGGTTAGGGTTAGGGTTAGGGTTAGGGTAAGGATTAGGGTTAGGGTTAGGGTTAGTGTAAGTTTAGGGTTAGGGTTAGGGTTAGAGTTATCCTTAAGCTTAGGTTTTGGGTTAGGGTAAGGGCAAGGGTTAGGGTTAGGGTTAGGGTAGGGCAAGCATTAGTGTTAGGGTTAGTGTAAGGGTTACTGTTAGGGTTAGGGTTAGCATTAAAGTTAGCGTTAGGGTTAGAATAAGTGTAAGGGTTAGGTTTAGTGTTAGGGTTAGGGTTAGGGTTAGGTTTAGGGTAAGGGTAAGGGTAAGGGTTAGCGTTAGGGTAAAGGTAAGGGTTGGTGTTAGGGTTAGAGTAAGGGTTTGGGTTAGGGTTAAGTTTAGTTTTAGGTTTAGGGTTAGGGTTAGCGTAAGGGTTAGGTTTATGGTTAGGGATAGGGTTAGGGTTAGGGAAAGGGTAAGGGTTAGGGTTAGGGTTAGAGTTACGGATAGGGTTAGGGTTAGGGTTACCATTAAGGTTAGGGTTAGGTTTAGGGTAAGAGTAAGGTTCAGGGTTAGGTATAGGGTTAAGGTTAGGTTAGGGTTAGGGTTAGGTTAAGGGTAAGGGTTAGGGTTAGGGTAAGGGTTAGGTTAGGGTTAGGGTAATTGTTATCGTTAGAGTTAGGGTTAGGGTTAGGTTTAGGGTTAGGGTAAGGGTAAGTGTTAGGGTTATGGTTAGGGTTAGGGTAAGGGTTAGGATTATGGTTAGTGTTAGGATTGGGGTTAAGGTTAGGGTTAGGTTTAGGGTTACGGTTAGGTTTAGGGTTAGGGCAAGAGTAAGCGTTACGTTTAGGTTTAGGGATAGGTTTAGGGTTAGAGTTAGGGTTAGGGTTAGGGTTAGGGTAAGGGTAAGGGTTAGGGTTAGTGTTAGGATTAGGTTTAGGTTAAGGGTTAGGGCAAGAGTAAGGGTCAGGGTTAGGGTTAGGGATAGGTTTAGGGTTAGAGTTAGGGTTAGGGTTAGGGTTAGGGTAAGGGTAAGGGTTAGGGTTAAGGTTAGAGTTAGGGTTAGGGTTAGGGTAAGGGTTAGGGTTAGGGTAAGGGTTAGGGTTAGGGTTAGGGTTAGGTTTAGGTTTAGGGTTAGGGTAAGAATAAGGGTTAGGGTTTGGGTTAGGGATCGGTTTAGGGTTAGAGTTAGGGTTAGGGTTAGGGTTAGGGTAAGGGTAAGGGTTAGGGTTAAGGTTAGAGATAGGGTTATGGTTAGGGTAAGTGATGGGTTAGGGTAAGGGTTAGGGTTAGGGTTAGGGTTAGGTTTAGGGTTGGAGTTAGGGTTACGGTTAGGGTAAGGGTTAGGGTTAGGGTTAGGGTCAGGTTTAAGGTTAGCGTTAGGGTAAGGGTCAGGGTTAGTATTAGGGTTAGGGTTAGGGTTGGGGTTAGGTTTAGTTGTTAGGGTTAGGTTTAGGGTTAGGGTAAGTGTAAGGGTTAGGGTTCGATTTAGGGGTTAGGGTTAGGGTTAAGGTTAGGGTTAGGGTTAGGGTAAGGGTAAGGCTTAGGGTTAGGATTAGGGTTAGGGGTTAGTGTTAGTGTTTGGGTTAGGGTTACGGTTAGGGTAAGGGTAAGGTTTAGGGTTAGGGTTAGGGTTAGGTGTTAGGGTTAGGGTTAGGGTTAAGGTAATGGCTACGGTTAGGATTAGGGTTAGGTTTAGGGTAAGGGTAATGTTTAGTGTTAGGTTTAGGGTTAGACTTATGGTAAGGGTAAGGGTTAGGGTTAAGGTTAGGGTTAGGGTAAGGGTTAGGGTTAGGTTTAGGGTTAGGGTTAGGGTAAGGTTTAGGGTTAAGGTTAGGGTTAGGGAAAGGGTGAGATTTAGGGTTAGGGTTAGTATGAGTGTTAGGGTTGGGGAAAGGGTAAGGGTTAGGTTTAGGGTTACAGTTAGGGTTAGCATCAAGGTTAAGGTTAGAGTTAGGATAAGGGTAAGGCATTGGGTTAGGGTTAGGGTAAGGGTAAGGGTTAGGGTTAGGGTTAGAGTTAGGTTTAGGTTAGGGTTAGGGTAAGGGTAATGGTTAGGGTTGGTGTTAGGGTTAGGGTTAAGGTTAGGGTTAGGTTTAGGGTAAGGGTAAGGGTTAGGGTTAGGATTGGGGTTAGGAGTTAGGGTTAGGTTTTGGGTTAGGGTTAGGGTTAGGGTAAGGGTAAGGGTTTGGGTTAGTGTTAGGGTTAGGGGTTAGGGTTAGGTTAAGGGTAAGGGTTATGGTGAGGGTTAGGGTTTGGTTTATGGTTAGGATTAGGATAAGGCTAAGGGTTATTTTTAGGGTTAGATTTAGGGTTAGGTTTAAGGTTAGGGTTACGGTTAGGGTTAGGGTTAGGTTTAGGGTTAAGTTTAGGGTTAGGGTAAGGGTAAGTGTTAGGGTTAGGGTTAGGGTTAGCGTTAGGGGTTAGGGTTAGGGTTGATGTTAGGGTTAGGTTTATGGTTAGGGTTAAGGAAAGGGTAAGGTTTAGGGTAAGGTTTAGGGTTAGGGTTATGGTTAGGGTTAGGGTTAATGTTAGGGTTAGGGTTAGGGTTAAGGAAAGGGTAAGGGTTAGGGTAAGGTTAGGGTTCGGTTAGGGCAAGGATTAGGGTTAGGGTTAGGGTTAGGGTAAGGTTTAGGGTTAGGTTTAGGGGTAGGGTTAACATTAAGGTTAAGTTTTGGTTTAGGGTAAGGGTAAGGGTTAGGGTCAGAGTTAGGGTTAGGGCAAGCATTCGGGTTAGGGTTAGGGTTATGATAAGGATTAGGGTGAGGGTTAGCAATAAGTTTAGGGTTAGGGTTATTGTAAGTGTAAGGGTTAGTGTTAGGGTTAGGGGTTATGGTTAAAATTAGGTTTAGTGTTAAGGTAAGGGTAAGGGTTAGGTTTAGGTTTAGGGTTAGGGTAAGGGTAAGGATTAGGGTTAGGGTTGGGGTTAGGTTTAGGGTTAGGGTAAGGGTAAGGGTTAGGGTTAGGGTTATGGATATGTTTACGGTTATGGTTATGGTTAGGGTTAGGGTTAGGGCAAGGTTTAGGGTTAGGGTAAGGGTTAGGTTTAGGGTTAGGGTTAGGGTAAGCGTAGGGTTAGGGTTAGGATTAGGGTTAAGGTTAGGGTAGGGTAAGGGTTAGGGTTAGGTTCAGGGTAAGGTTTAGCATAAGGGTAAGGGTTAGGGTTAAGTTTAGGGTTAGGGTAAGGATTATGGTTAGGGATAGGGTTAGGGTGAAGGTTAGGGTTAGGTTTAGGGTTAGGGTAAGGGTAAGTGTTAGTGTTAAGGTTAGGGTTAGGGTTAGGGTTAGGATTAGATATAGGGTAAGGGTAAGGGTTAGGGTTGGGGTTAGGGTAAGGGTTACGGTTAGGGTTAGTGGTTAGGGTAAGTGTTAGGGTTAGGGTTATGGTAGGGGTAGGGTTAACATTAAGGTTAGGGTTTGGGTTAGGTTAAGGGTAAGTGTTAGGGTTAGGGTTAGGGTTAGGTTTAGGATAAGGGTAAGGGTTAGGGTTAGGGTTAGGGTTAGGGGTAAGGGTTAGTGTTAGGGTTAGGGTTAGGGTTACGGTTACGGTAAGGGGAAGGGTTAGAGTTAGGGTAAGTGTTTGGTTTAGGATTAGGTTTCGGGTAAAGGTTAGGTTTAGGGTTAGGGGTAGGTTTAGGGTTAGGGGTAGGTTTAGGGTAAGGGTATGTGTTAGGGTTACTGTTAGGATTAGCCTTAGAGTAAGGGTAAGTGTAAGCGTTAGGGTTAGGATTAAGGTAAGGTTAAATGTTAGGATTACGGTTAGAGTTAGGGTAGGGTAAGGGTTAGGGCTATGTTCAGGGTAAGGGTTAGCGGTAGGGTAAGGGTAAGGGTTAGGGATAGTGTTAGAGTTAGGGTAAGGGTAAGAGTTAGGGTTAGGGTTAGGCTTAGGGTTAGGGTGAAGGTTAGGGGTAGGGTTAGGGTTAGGGTAAGGATAAGTGTTAGGGTTAGGGTTAGGGTTAGGATTAGGGTTAGGGTAACGCTAAGGGTTAGGGTAAGGGTTAGGGTTAGGGTTAGGGTTAGGGTTAATGTTAGGGTTATGGTAAGTGTAAGGGTTAGGGTTAGGGTTAGGGTAAGGGTTAGGGTTAGAGTAAGGGTTAGGGTTTGTAGGAGGGTTAGGGTTAGGTTTTGGGTTAGGGTTAGGTTACTGGTAAGGGTTAGGTTTA